>VMKM01002005.1:0-95696 GCA_008360985.2 Macquaria ambigua | reverse complement strand
CAGTTCTGCATCTGCGACACGTCCCCATTTAAATTCCACAGTATTTCATCAGATCGCAGTAATAACACCATTCAATTTGGCATTTAGCTTTATGTTCCATCCATGCCCAGGACATAATGGGAGAAAAACTCACTTAATGCCTATTTTTGTGGCTCAACCCTGCAATTTGACGAGGCTGGATTACAGCGCATCTCTGTAAGTAGCAGTCGCAAAAATACCAAAATCATGCTGTCATTTCAGGGCTCTTATTATTTTCTTTATGCCGCTTAAAGAGACTCAAGTGAAATTATATTATTATTACATAGTGCCTCCTTATCTGTGGATCCTCCATGAGTTGCGAGGTTGCTGCTTGTGTCATATTTGACTTTCACTCAGAGGTCTGGGTGCCGGTGGACCCTGACTGTCTCCACTGTAGATGAATTTCACAGCTTTGTCAAAATCCAGACATAGCAGCAGCAGAAGGGGCTGGAGGGTGGGTGAGGAGGAGTAGGTCACATTCCAGGCCCACTGAGGCTAAAGGGAAATGATGTCACCCTTGCCCAGACTACCATGACTCATTTGTTTCAGGCTGTGCTTTAATGTTGCCCTATATTTGGACCCCTGGCAGTTACAACTGTCTTGGCAGTGCCACTGTAACTCAATGAGGAAAAACACCTTGGCCATTACATTTCTCTCTCACACCCATTTCCATGTTTTTTGTTTTTTTTCTGGATGAAAAACAAGCCAAGGTTTTGATCATGTTTGTCTAGGGTGCAGACTACAAACTGAGTTCTCTCTCACAGCTCTCTTATAAAGTACATTTTAGTGCCTTGTTAGCAAGCTGTACATTTTTACCTCTTGCGATACATTCCTATCTGCAACAGTGGAGTATGGCACAAATTTAGAGCAATATACAGGATTGATGATTTTGGGTTTGGCTCGGGAGGCAGTCCTGCAAGCTAAATGTTTTTCATTCCATCATGGCTCGCTTGAGAGCCATTTGAGATCATTATTGCTAATGTACATATAATTTTCTTGCAAATTCTCTGGATATTTGCATTGTGAGTTGTGCAGTTGTACAACTTTTGCAGTGCAAAGCTTATGTGATACAAAAGCATACAAACATCACAATTTAATCAACATTTATTGACTTCTTATCAGTTATTTTTACTCTGTACAATCTAACGAGATCAGATGGAGCAGCAAACCACTAAACCTACACAACATACATTCAGCAATAAGGAGATTCCTTGAAGTGTGGAGGTAGACTGTGAGATTTCAGTAGCAGAATCAGCACATTGTGGGTGGGACAGAAGGCAATCAACACACTCAGCGCTGGGTGGCCATATGTGTACATTTACTCGGCTTCCTGTGCAAGTGAAAATTATAGGAAATTGTGTGTGAATATGCACGTGCAAACATACAGCAACCACTGATTGACCCGAGTTATTTCAGCCTGCTGACTAAATCAAATGGGTGCCTTGAAAGAGCATGTGAGTAGATGAGTGTGGGCAGTGTGGTATTTCCTGTCTACACTATATTCTTGCAGATTATCATGCCTGTATGCCATCCACACATCCGTGTATGTGATCTAATGATTTGCTCAAACGAGTTACAGTATTTGAATGTTTTTTGCTGTAGGAAAATCATCTTATTTGTGTTTGACACTCCCAAACTGTAAATTAAAACAAACTGCTTCATATTTATGAGTTGTTCTTTGTAACTTTGTGGTTGATATTTTTGTAATTAAAAATATTTTACCCATGAGACTTATAAATGATATGCATATTCGAACAAAGTTCTGTTTTCTTGCTCATTTATGCAGATAAACTGATCTTTGATAATGACAGCTAGACTCTATTTGGAATAATTTTAAAGCTCCCAACAAAACTACAGAACAGTTCTCACTCCCAATTTATTTGAAGTGCACATGGAAACCCCCTTCAATGGTATGTGTTTTTTTTTTTGCAGACTGTAAGAGGCTCAGAATAAAGAGATATAGCAGGCTGAAGTGACAGTGTCTGCCAAGTTCCATGGTACATTTTAGCAAGTGTTATCAACCCCCAGTAACAGAAAGATAGCTTGTTGAGAGCTATACAGTATGCGTGATCAGAGGTTAGGAGCCCTGTATGTCAGGCCTGGCTCAAGTAAAGCTATGTACAAAAGTGGAAACGTGTATGTCTGCAGTGTGCACACTTCCTGCAATAAATCATAGATATGGTGGAATTCCTCCACATGAATGAGCTTACTGGCTACTCCCAAGCCACATAGCAGAGAATTTCAAACATTACAAAATTTGTAATCAGTGGTCTCACATGATTTTACAGCACTAGTTTAAGAAGATAAGGTGGTGTAGAAGAAAGAAGCGAGACACAGGAAGAAATCAGAGAGATGGAAGAGAACTTTTGACCTTGTGAACGAGTCTCTGGCTTTGCATTCCTGGGAGGTTGTGTTGCTCAAGAGAGAGCTGTGCGATTTCTAGCTTTCACAACCCCCCTTGGTCTCTAACCTCTGTGTTTATGTGTGCGTTGAGGGAAGAAGGGAGGGTGAGAGTGGGGGTGGGGCTCCCATGTGTGCTCCATAATGACCACCACTTGAATTTGGCATTGTGCTCGGCACTTGTTTCTCAACCAAACCCTGACCTTCAAAGACTAAATTTACTCTGCCATCTGCCAGAGAGGACCCACTGCTAAGTCGGGGTTTACTCTGTAATTGTATCAAACCAACCCTAATATTACACAGAGCAGCACCTGACAGATATAGCAGCAGTGCAGTTCATCTCCTGCCACCACAAACAATGTGAAATAACCAACATAGAAAATAAAGTCATTTTCTGATAAGGATCAAATTTTCACTTGACTGCAGTTGGAGTGAGATGGAGTTATTTACTGTGATACAAAGCATTTGCTTTCTGATTAAGCTGTTGGTGGAGACGGACATCCTTGCAAGTGTACTGCACTTGGTCAGGGAAAGCTCAGACCTGGCAAACATGTAATTCCATTTGTAGTACAGTTTGATATGATGTTTGCAAAATGTGTAAAGATACACATTGTTTTTTATTCCCTCCTACCATGTAAAACTATTTGTGTTGAAAATTTTGAGACATGGCTAAAATTGAATCATTGTCCTCTGTCAGCCCAAATCCATTGCTTTTATAGTTATGCTGAGGATGGCAATGACAGTCGGTCGGTCTTTGGGCTTTAAGTAGCTTGTTAATCTGTTTCATTCTAAGCTATCAAACAATCATGCAAACTTACCTTGAATTATTGCTTATTGGTAAAAGTTCTCTCTCAATACAATATCTTGTTATCAAGTATTCTGGGTGCCTCTGTTACAGTAATGTGCTATATATTATTACATCATTGCCAATGTTATTTTAGCCATGCTTGGCAATGCCACTGTCGGTCTGTCGGTCAGTTGGTTGGTCCACCACTACTGGATGGATTGCTATGAAGTTTGGTACAGATATTCATGTGCTCAGATGAATCCTAATGACTTTGGTGATCTAGCATCAGCAGGTCAAAGTTTTCACTTATCTAGTGAAATATCTCAACATCTACTGGAATGATTGGCACAACATTTTGTACAGGCATTCATGGTTCCAAGAGGATGTACACTCATGACTTTGGTGACTGACTGACCTTTCTTCTTGTGCCACCATGAGGTTCACATTTGTGGTTTTGAGTGAAATGCCTCAGTAGCACGCTGACGTTTGGATTTAGCTTACTACAGCCTCACAGATCCGCTAGCGTGGCTGTAGACTCTTAGTCTAGATAATTTATTTATGTTGGGAGTACGCTCACACTATAACTACAATGACAATATGCTCAGGTTTCACCCCTTTCTTCAACATTTTGTATTAAAAACCAGAAATTACTCTGCGGTTGCTATTAGCTTTCCTGCTCTGTTTATGTAAAAAAAATACCTTGATATCTTAATGCATAATCTTTCTTTTAGATTCTGGGGCGAAATTGGCAAAAAAGGAAAAAACAATATTTCTTCAATTGCCTTGCAGAAAATCACTCATGCAGTATTTGTATGCATGGCGTGTGCCTTTTCTAGGCAAATCCCGCTCATGAAATCTGATAGTAAAGTATTGCATGGCTAGTTACACTTGACCCAGATCATAAATTATCCCTCTACGTAAACTTGCAAAAGTCAAAACAAAAAGAGGGTTGTGGCAGGGTGCCCAGACAGAGGCAGAATGCCACAACACTGAGCTACAGACCACAACATCCAGTATGAAAGATTTTCTTTGTACATGCAGCAGAGGTATCCAAGGGAAAAAAAATCCCCCACTTGTGGTTGGTCTTTTAAGTTGGAGCCAGAGAGCCAATTAAAAGGATTAGGGTGGATCACTGCTGGTTTTGTTTCGATGTGCTGTGGTCACCAGATTGCCAGTGTGCTGCTGTATTGCTTTTGGCTCCTCAGAGGGCAACAGGTTCACATGGATGGCTCAAAACAAACACGCCCCTACTGAGGGATTCTTCGTATCTGATAGGACTTGAAGAAGAAGTGCTAACTACAAATCCAGCAAGAGCCACACAACTGAGAACATACAATTATATCATACCAATGGATAGACAGACACTGGGAGAAAGCTTTCTATGGCATGAGGTCAAGAGCAGTGGTGGGAATGCCTCTCATGTCACGAACACTGCTAGAAACCTGTTCTTCTTCTCTCTCTCAGTGAATGAAGCACAGCCTGTACTGCTGCAACAACAAAAAAATAAGAGTTTAGAAGTGGCATAAATATAGACTTAGACACCGGAAAAAATGAATGTGGTTGATTCATTTTGTGTTCTTGGATGTGTTGTGGCACATTCAGATTAGTGAGATATTTGACTCAGTCTTTCATCAAAGTAGGCACAGAGTAAGGTAAGGTAAGGGTGATTAGATTTTTTTTCTATTCTGCTGTAGTAAGGAAGATGAAAATCATACACAGCCTGTGAACAATTTTAACTGCAAGGCTAAATTCAGGGCATTAAAGTCTGAACACTGAAGTCTGGCATAAGGGACTGAACATGTTGGTGAGCATTGGCAGCGCTTATAACAGGTGGACCTCTGCTATGTTGAATAAAATACCATATTTCTAACCTGCAAACTATTTTTAGTGTTGGTATACTTAGGCAAAAGAAACATTTATTATTTATTATTATATTTTGGCCCTACACATCTTGTGGTGTTTTCATTTTATGCTAAAACCTCTGGTAGATTTCCATTTATGATTCATAACTCCTACCCCCTATTGCAGAAACTAAAGTATCAAACAGTGATATATATAGTACAGTTTCAACTCACTGTCCCCAAACACCAGATTCTCATGATGTATCATGGATATGGCGAGTGTGGGTGGCCATCTCCAAGACTGCCAAAAACCACAAACTAACATTGATAAAAGTAGCAAGGAAACTGAACGCCTGTAAACAAACGGAGTTTAGTTTGACAGACATCAACAAACATAGCAGCAAGCAGCATCATCTGATGTCTGGACTGTTTGACTGCCTGTCTAAAATAAATGTCAGGACAGACATTTCACATTTTCACATTCACATTTCACCCATTTCAAGATCATGTTTCCCTATTTGTTAAGTGCGAACACTGTCCCAAATTTTATTATTCATGTGCTTAAACAATCTCTCACTATCTGTGAACAGAGTTGGATTTAAAAGCCTGTAAATGTGTGCTTATATAGATGCTTAAATGCAACTATATAGAAGCAAGCAGTGAGACGAATATTGTAAGTAATATAAGTAATATTGTATTACCATTTTTTTTGCCCTTTCTGACATGGATGTTGAAGTTACTCGTGGTGCCATGAGAAAACAAGAACAGTCAGTGTCATTGTTGCAACAATGACCGTTAATCAGTGCAAATGGTATATTTTATTTGACACAACAGCCTAAAAACAACCAGTCGAGTCAGAATTTTTTTGTTCAGTTTATTGCTTCCTGAGGAGCCATATACATGTGTTTGCTCTTCAATACTTCGCAGCTTGTCGTATAAAATATTGATTCGTTGTGATACATCTCATAAGCAGAACCTCTTCTGACCATGATGTTGCATCCAGACTCCTCACCTCCCAAACTGTTCGACGTCCACCTTAAAAATGTCAGAGACAGTCTGTACCCACACGGGGGCTCTGGGGGTCTGATCACTGGCCTCCTGTTGCTTCTCCCTCTGTACCCATATTGACCTAAGACACGTAGCCTCCGCATACACTAGGGCACACACACCCTGACACCCAAACCCTCCCATTCTTTCATCTTCGGTTCAACTTGCAAAGTACCGATTGAAGGAGCTAAACCAGACTAAACACACTGAAGGATCTTTCAGAAGACCCCAGAATAGCTCATAAAAGTCCCGTTGTGTGACTTATATTTTTCTCTGCTCACTATAAACAGAGCTTCTGTGGCTTTTGACAACTCTCCACCCTCCACCCGTCTTCCATTCCGCTTTTGTCTATTCCATAAATCAATATCTGTCTGCGAGTGTGGGGCTGCTGATTGTTTTTACAGAGCGTTGCTGTGTAATTTGGCTAAATGGTACTTGCACCCAGTTTACTTTGAGATGAGTAAACAGTCTGGCTGGTAAAAAGGGAGTGTGCTGATAGTCTTAAAGCATACAATCAGCTGTAATTGGTATTGTGGACGTACTATGGACGTATTTGATTGCTTACCTGGGAGATAGGCATGATGGCAGGCTTGTAATAATAAGTACTATTTTGGTTAAATTATACAATATGGATCACGCTCACTCCATCATGTTCTACCTGACATGTCTGAGTCCTTCTTTGTATCACATACAGTATAATCATAGATATCAGTTTGAGAGACAAAAATGAGCAGGGACTTTGCACTCATAGATTCTCATGGGCATTTTTAAAGAGCCCAATAAAGTTTACAAAAAAAACAAAAAACTTTTACAATGTGTTAGAGCTGACACTGTTGCCAGAGTCAATGGGTTTCAAATGTTAAAATTAAAGAATCAAAGGCTCCTTTTCTTCAGATGGTAAAGCACTTAAACTCGCCATATGATGATGGAAACGTGCAGGTTTTAATCAAAAAGCAAATTTATACACAGTCTGGCTAAATATAGATTTTTGTAATCAATCTGCAATCAGAAGTCCTTTCTAGTTTTGTATTTTTAACAGAAACAAAAACAAAAAGTTGAAAATAAGTTATGTAAATGGTATCTGAGCATGGTGTTCTCTTTGTCTGCTTTGCACTATTACAAATGTATAGATGATAAACTATTACCAAAAAGTTCCTGATATGCAAGTGGGGCTCATCATAAAGAACCAGGAGTTCATTATGAACCTGTAATGGTGGAAATTACTGACATTGTTCAAGTAACTGCTTTAAACACCTTTTTGTTTTATTTCCTTTGGTTTGCTGCAGGTACTTTTTTAATGAACAAGTCTCAAAACAACAGCAGGCCTCATACTTCATCATCCCCATTTTTCAAGGAATGTTAAAAATGGAGAGGCAAATTACACAGAAGGGGGTCTTGTTTCAGGCTTTCCTGTATTAAATGTATCTTGCTCACACACAGTTCCTAGAATGCTTTGTTCCCTGAAGTCCCATTTGTATGAATTGTAAAATGTAATAAAAAATAATGGACACAAACTTACCCACACCCACCCACTAACACACTCACACACGCACATGCACTCAACTGCATCCGTGCCCGTCTGTATTGAACGGTTCCTCACTGTATTCGTGTCCTATCTTTCCCAGTACTTTTCCACTAATCTCTGACTCACAGCTGCACTGTGCCTGAACCCGGATACCCCCCACCCCTCGGCCCTCTTCTCCAAACATAATTTTGAGAAATACAGTAAGTTAACCATGTGGTAGATTGTATATATCACTCACACATAGTTGGCCTGGTTCATATAATGCATTTTGGATCATTAAGTTGCATTGCATTCAACACAGATGGCTTACTCCTCAGGAATTACTGTATATGTTGATTTAAACTAGATTTCAAATGAGAGTTGAGCAAGTTATTTATTTAGCAGGCAGTATCTGTTTCAAAACTATTGACAATAAATGACCTAAAGGATAAGGCTGATCATATTTTGTCAATGAATCCCATGAAAAGACCAAAACCAACAATGAATTGGTCCTACTAACGTGCCTGCGTATAGCTGAAGCCTGATACAGCTTATTTGTCTGTTCCATAGACCTCCATTGTGTCAAAATAGATTAAAAACCCATCAGTGAGCTACATCATTACATAGCGTGACATGTTTCTTCATTATGATTAACAGGCAATGTTGTTTATTTTGAGTCAGCCCCACATACCCTCCTGGTGCCAAAAATACTCAGTAGCGCACCAAAGGTGTGTTAATGCACAGCTGAAAATACTTCCCAGCAAACAACTTTTTTCTCCCGTTTGACTAACTTTGGTAAAAACGACAGTGCCCAGCTGTTTTAGGAAATTAAAAGGGAATAAAAGGAAATTAAAATGTGTAAATTGAAACTATATATACACCCCTTTTTTATTCATTTATGTCTTCAGCAGGAACGAATGGGCTTGGGGCTGAGAGCCACAGAGATGCTAATGTCATTAGATGATGACAATGATGTTTTCACCTTCTTAGACAGTAGAAGATGGTGAGACAAAAGTAAGCAAGAAGATAATAAAAAATAAATAACTAAATAAATGAAGTAAAAGCGAGTGGAATAATAGGAGAAAAAGGTAGAAAGGGGTGTTGAATAGACAGCAACTTAAAGACTGGTCATGCAGTCTGCCAGTTAACTGCTTTTCTGAATTCCTTGTGGCACACATCAGGTCACAAGGCTGGTACTTATGGATTAATGCTTTGATCCTGACTAGGTAAATGGGCAAATAGCGCATCAACGGCGGATCAAATATGTTGGACACTGCTCCTGACTGCCACATAGCACGATTGCCTCCAAGCCATGGGCACGAGATTTGACCACACATTGACAGGCCTCAGGCACTTACATTCTCACATCATTGCAAACACTTCATTTAAAGCCTTGGTTGAGTCAGGACCAGAGTGTATGCCGCAGTAATGGCTAAATCACTATCTGTCACTGGGCTCCCTGCAGTTAGTGGCACACTTGAATTTACTTTGGTATAGGATCACATTTCCCATCTCTGCAGCCATTGACCTTAAGCATGGGTATATAAACAGGGAGTCTTTGGCCTTCTGGTGTGTTCAGCTTTGACTGTAAAAACATGCCCCCAGAGTTGAGTCTTTGTATAATTTAAAGGCGGAAAAGGATATAAAACAACCTGCCTTGCATTTCAAATACCCAGTCTGCTTTATTCTCCATCTGACTTTAGAAATAAATCAGGCGTAAAACATTTTCCTTCATTTTTGCCTTTTGATAAAGCCATTCGTGTGAGAACCTGCTAGTTTAGTAGGTATGCAGGTTTTCCTGCATGCCTGGCTGGGATCAATGTCACCTTTCACAGGGTCTGAACACAGGGCAGACCAGGGGAAATGATGGCTACAAAGGGCTCTTTCAGCAGGAGAGAGCCTTTCCCCCACGCTGACCTAAATCTCCTCCTTCTCTTCCCCTCTCCTCTCTGCCTCATAGCAGCTACTCAGACATTCAGCCTTCATCCAGGCTTCACAGTGAGCAGAAACGTGTGCCTAGTCAAGGAGTCAACCCTGCAGGGTAAAAACATGGGCCTCAGGGGGGGAGGCGAGTCTCCAGAGGCTGTGGGTGCTAAAAGGTAATGAGACTTGATAGCAAGGTGAGACCTTAGGTGTTGTTTCATAAGTGAAGCACTGATCTAAGGTTGAGATTGTATTATGTTTCTAGATGGTACATTTAGGGGCTTGTAACTGCTCACAGTTCCCTTGTTTATCTGTTTCTGGTACTAAACAGTCAGGTTTCATAAGTTTGGCCCAGCTGCTCAGTCCAACTGGCTGATTAAAATGGAATTGATATATAAATAAAGGATGAAGGATGACATGTTTTCTATAGGCCCCACCTTCCATACTTTCCCCTCTATTCTGTCATCAGTCTTACAACCCCCATCTGTACAACTTACACAAGGTTAGATGTACATGTTTATACTCAGCCCCTAAGGTAAACTGAACTCCATTTGCACTGTAGTACATCATCACACCACACCCCAAACACTTGAGTGCTGCTCCCTGTAGCAGAGCAGCACTCCAGGCCAGACAGGCCTGATTGCTTATACATGTGACGTGTTCAGTTGAGAACAGCTTAACAGACTTAGAAGATGAACTGATACAGCGATAACACAATGGAAGGCTGTCTGCAGTGGCAAGTGATTGCTTCCAGACATTGCTTTGCTTCTGCCAGAAGAACCAGCAGAGAGGACTGAGTGTCTGAAGTTACTGTGTGCTGAGTTTGTAGAAAAAGGAGTATGACTGCTTTAAATCCAAATCACTTATGTTTTAATGATGCAGATAATAATTGGAATAATAAATAAGAAAACATTCATTTCATCAATCAATCATTTTTTTATAAAGACTTTTATTACATTTTGACAATAAGTTAAACAACTTAATTTTCTGAGTTTCAAAATCCATTCACACACATCCCTCAGAAAAAAAAAATATTGCAGAAATGTTTTCTGGAAAGCAAATTAATGTTACCAATTTACAATAAAGAAGGAAGACAAACCTTTCAAGTAAAACAGAATATCAAACTTCATTCAAACAGAATTCATATTGAATCCTGCTGTCTTGTTTTTCTGGTGTGCACAATTCCAAAAATAGATTTCTTTTTCACTGGGCACATACCAAACCTTAATTGAATTCAAATCACAAATGGAATCTGAACTGTTTCAGGGTATAAAAACACTTTAACTTGCACACCAAATATTGACTTATATCTTGAATGCAGAAACATGGGTTGTTGATGAGCACCAGTAGTCATTTTTGAAGCAATGACAAGTTATTACAGTATAAATGCGTTCAGTGACATTTTACCTGAAACACAAATAGATACACAATGGCCATCTGCGTGCCAGCGTGGTAAAGCTACATTAACTGCTAGCAAAGCTACCAGTGTGTACTGATAATGGTTACCATGACAATGTTAAATCAGTAATGTGAAAATCCTGACAAGCAACAGTACCAATAATTCCCAGGTGATGTTGGCTTTGAATCTAAAACTAAACGGTTTAAATGGAAATGAGTGTGCCCTGCTAGCATATTTCTCTTTCTAATTTGTGTATCTAAAGTGTGAATTACTTTTGTCACTTCCCTGCCCACTCTCCACTCTGTTTGACAGAGATTCTTTTAAAGCAATTGCTTTGAAATAGAATTGCATCAGCAAAACAACTGGGGGGCACAAAACGTCTAATGACAAAACAAAACAAACATGACGGGAAAAAAAGCAAAGCAAGGTCAAAAGACTAATTTACAGTATAATCAGAGAGTTCACGGGTCGATGAAGGACACTGCAATGTAGCGGGTGCCGTTGGTGGTGGGCAGGCCTTCGTGGAGATGAGTCAGTCGTCCTGGGTGCATGAAGCTCCAGCCTTTCCTTGGTGAGTTTATGGAACAGTTGTACCGATGGAAACGGCAGCCCCCACCCTAATACAAGAAGGTGATAAAGTAACAAATGGTTAAGATTTTAAAAAGTGGATTAATAATTGTGAAATAAGTCACAGAGTTAACAAAAATATTAAAAAGATGATGTAAGCAGGTAAGGTAAATTCAGATTAAATCAAATCAATCACATTTGACATCCAAACTCTTTCAGACATTCCACTCTTATATCAGCACGACTCATCTCCCGTAACACAAGTCCCTACCTGAAAGTCTGTGTCTTTGTTATTGAGGGCGATGTTAATGGTGAAGGTGGAGGAGTCATGATGGGGCCTCAAGTACGCTTGCCTCTCAGGCGTGTATTTTACCACGAAGTTCATTATAGCGTAACCCTGTGACGAAGGCACAGAAATACATCAAGTTAGCCGACAGTCAGTGTATCTTTGCACATCATCCAATGGAAAACCTGTCAGCCGCTGTTAAAGCTCACATATCATGAAAGAATGGCACATACAGTACATGTGAAAACAGATCCCATGAAAACAGAACTTTTTCTTCAGTTTTAGCTTTTGGGCAAATAGAGGTGAGGTTCACTGTTTATCTTTCTTTTATTTCCCCACAAGGTCACACTAACCTTAGTGTAGTAGCCAGAGAAAACTTTTAACGTGACGGGCGAGATGAACTCTCGGATGAAGTGTAGCCACTCTTTGTCAAAGCCGATTTGCTTCATATGAATGTCATCTGTCGGCACGGTCTCATAGCCGCCGGAGATTCGCTTGTCCTGAGAAAAAGGAGAGAAAACAAAGCACACTGCAGTGTGATTAACGACGGAACAAATGACCCACCATCATCGATGTGTGTGACCACAGTTTTCAAAGTGATGATGATGTGTCTCTGTGTGTGTGTGTCTTTAAAACCGCAGGCTGTACTGTTGTCTGCCTGCATGAGGCTTAATGACCCATCCAGCTCAGCCTTTTTCCAAACAGAGTTAGTGAAAGTATCTGTACACATTTAGTCTCCCAGGCAAACTTTTGGATACGTTAATTACCAATTTCAAACTACATAAACAGGCCACATGAATAAGACACCATAAACATAAAACACAACATCATAACCATTTATTTGGTTATATTTAAATGGCGGACCTGGAGAGGATGGTAATAAAATTAAGCATGTGTGTACAAGTACCCTGAACATCAATGATGTGTCTGTGTGTGAGATTGTGCGTGTCCTAACAAAAATACGTGACATGAAAATTCAAAAAGTAGCTAAGAAAGAATAGTTCACTAACTACTCCCTACATCTGGGTAACATTTGACCCCCCCACCCCCAAAGGGTGTGAAAGGTAGCTTGAAAGTAACGACTCACCCAGCCATCAAAGACAACAAAGACATGGCTGTTAGAATAAAGTTTACAAGGCAACATGAGGAATTATTTCCTTATGTCCGTGTCTTTCTATTGGTGTCTGGGTTTGATTACTTACAACACACACTCAACTAAACACTTAACCACAATGAGACATTGGAGGCTTCATCTCTACTATGATAATCATCTAACTCAGGCAATTTAAAAGTTGTGAACATTGTTGTTACGCATACTGAATAAATCACAGCACAACGGCTTCTTCTGAAGGTTAGAAAATTAGCCCTGGTGTCGCCAACTGTGCTGACTGTGTGCAACCATGTAATAGATGGGCAACCTATTGTCACAAACCTTTGATAATTAATACTACAATAATTTGTCTATTGAGAGAAAAAAAGACAACAATTTGAAAAAGAAAGCTTCAGGTAATCAAATGAAAATGCCAAAAATTAGAGAGGATTTGCAGCATTTTTCAATCTCGCATATAACTGAATCCCTTTGGATTTGTTTTAGCCATGCTAGCTCCGTTAGCAAATGAACATGGTAAACATCATACCTTGTAAACATCAGTATGGTAGCATTGTAATTGTGAGCATGGTAGCATGCCAATGTTGGCTTATAGCTCAAAGAAAAAATAAGTACATGTGTGCCTGCAGTGTGTTGACTACAGCTCTGTGTTTAGTGAACCTGAACTAACAGTACCGACCTCATGTTTGCCTCCAGACCAGGAACCGTAGTGCTCCATCTCCTCAACTATTTCATCACAGGCCTTCTCTGAGAACACTGGGAACCAGAACACATCTGGACAAGGCTGCAATACACACACATAGACAAACAGACTTCTGAGAATAGCCTTGAATCACACCTTCACCTTGAGCTGTAGTGAATGTAATGTAACACCCAGACATGTTAAAAACAGATGTAGCGATTCCTGTGCGACATTATGTCATTCTCTTTCACTGTCTCTCAGTCTGTGTCTGTATCTCGAACGCATACAGATACACAGACATAAGTACAAACCTCCTCCAAGAAGTTTTCAGTGAAAATCCGAGTGTAGTTTTCGTGGATATACTTCTCTTTCCATTCCTGCAAGGAGAAAGAATTCTGGATTAGTGGCCATTTTGGGCTGTTTGCTGACCTGCATACCTCACAGAGCTAATCCCCTCTCCCACAGGGCAGGTCCAAGCATGCCAAATACACTAGTAAATTACAAAGCCTTATCAGTCAGGAGTCTTATCACACTATGTATATAATTATTTCAGAATCATCTCACATCTGTAATCCTTCCATTATGGCTAATAACCCTTACAGGTGGCTGTTGTTTATATCAGCTATTGAGAAAAAAATGTCTTTATGTGTTTTTTTTATTTTTATTTTTATGAAGAATAATGAGAGATCATAATGACTCACCACAGGGTTTTCAAATAACTGCCACAAGTCATTGTTATAATGAGAAATGTTATAATTGGCTGTGGAAATGAGCCTCCCAAAGTCGTGACGGTTTGTTATGTACATGAAGACTCCCTGCAGCAAATGGGAAAAAGTTCAGTCAGTTTCACAAAAGTTAGAGTTGAAATATCTGTAATGTCTCACAGGAAGGATTTCTAACAGATCCATATCTACATAACCATAATACATGCACGTTTACAGTACGTAAGGGCACTGCAGGTTATAATTATGGTAACTGTTTATGACTTGAACACTCATCAATGGTTAACACTGGCATAACAACTGACAAACCGTTACTTGTGGCAAATTACTTCAAAGCTTCATTTGCACCAAAATGAAAATAAAGTATGATTTCAGTGTGTTTTAACACACTGAAATCAAGTATGTTCTATTTAGATAGAGACACAGATGCCATATAAATAATCTAAGATTATTTATGGGTGGTGGGCTGCAGGATGTTGGTGGGTTGGGAACAGGACAGGGTGGGGCAGTGGGGTGAGAGGAGTGGGAGAACAGGAACAGAGGGGTGCTGGGCAGCTTGGGACAAAGCAAATCCAGGAATGATATTCCCTCTACAGTGAAGCATGGGGAGGGTGTTGTGTAGGGGTGGATTTGGACTCACTATCAGACTAGGCTTTCTAGAGGACAAGAGATGATGAATTAGAAATGGTTTTGCAATTTCCTGGTGTAAGTTTCCAAATTGCTGATGTATCAAATAATTTTGTTAAAGCTGTGATTTAGACCAGGTGGTTTACATGAGTGAAAAGAAATATTGTTGGAGCCTAGTCTGAGAACAGTCAGTGTGTTTAGCGAGAGCAGCTGGTTACATGTGTTTTCTCTAAGGTTTGGCGGCTCGGGGTAAAGCATCAGGACAGGGGACTTGCATGTAAATGGACTCTCCTCCAACCTTTTTTTATCCTCTTTGATCTCCTCTTGGAAGGCATGATAAAAACGGGACAGAAAACAAGTCTTTCTCTCTCTCTCTAACTTAGACATATATCTGCTTTTGAACCTAAACTCAAGCAAAATGTCAACATCAATTTCCAAAGAGCTGCCAGACATCCTGATTTGTTATGCGAGGATATAGGCAGCAACATAGACAGCAACTCAATATTAAAATATTGTGTTCTGTAAATCTGGAATAATAATTGACAATGCTCATATAATTTCTAATGAAGAATACAGAAATGGAGAAACATGAAATTTAAGTGTTTTACTTTATTAAATACCTACACATTTACAGAATTGAACTGAGCAATGCCAAGAAATCCCCAATCAAATCAGGTACTCTGTCTAGTCTTTTGCATGTGAAAAAGAGTCTGCCAATGAAATAAGCTCGGAATGGCTTCTGAGTGCTAACCCATTGGAAATGGATGTTTCAGAAAGCAGAATAATCAAAACAAATGGAAACCTTTGGGGGCCTGAGCATATGGAATGATTCCGGAGAAGGGGAGTCTTTTTCTCTGTGACTGGTCTAAAATAAAGGAGAAGCATCATGTAAATAGAATAACATAAATGATTGTTTCAGAATAGGAGACAAGGTGACAGTTGAAATATATATATGTCACATACATAGCAACTCAGGAGGAGAGGAAATGCGCCTGCATGAAAAAGGAGCAAGGTTCCCTCTGAAGCTGATGTTTTCGTGGGTTAACATGGGAGGAATGCATGCTGTGGGGGAAAAGGCCAAGCAATCCAAAAGTACACCGAGTTTGGATCAGTCATGGTAGTTGTTTAGTGCAGAGCACAGGTGACATGTCAGTGACATAAAACACAGCTGGATGAACAGTTTAAAAGGAAAGAAAAACACCTAACAGACAAGACAACTTTTGTCAGCTAGCCGGCCAGGCGTTGCACTGTCTGTGGTCATACAAGAATGAGGGCAAGAGAAAGTGAAGGATGATGGGATACAAGTGGAGTAGAGAAAAGCACCATAGAGCAACCATAAACAGAGGAGGTTCATGCCTTGATGAAAGAGAAAGACATTTCAAACCGCTTATACTTGCCAGTCTTTGGTTTCCGTTGCGCTGTTGACTTTGTCAGGGTTAAGTTTCATTGTATTTTTAAACTAGTCATACTGAATCTTTTCTATACAGAATTTAATTTTCTAGTATTTTCTAGTATATTTCCCTTACAGTGGCTATGCCCTAATGCAGACATGTTTTTACAGATACTACATGGCGCAGACTACTACAATATCTTCACAATATGTTTACAACACTGGGACATGAATCCCTAGAGATGGAGGTTGAGTGTGCTTACCATTTCTCTGGCATTTCTACACAAAGCCATATCTGGGTCTAGTTTTTCCAGAACAAAGGAGTTCCTCTCTTTCAGTTCATTCCTCAAGGTACTGCCCTTGACAAGGTATACATGTGCCATGTAAGGAATGTTCCACAAACCCCTAGAAACAACAAGGCAAGAACAAGAGAAAGGAAGTGCTCATTTTGCAGTAACCTGTTAAATTTTGCATTCTCGGAATACTGAGGACTTTTTATTGTAATCCTCATACCATCCATGACTACAGGTGTGTTGTAGGATTTGCTGGAGAACGTATTGGTGAACTACATGGTAAAATAAGGCAGCATGTTGTGGTAAAAGAAGTTACTCATTCCGAATCCTTTATCTGTTTGATTACAATTACATAGCAGACAATTTTTCAAGTGTTTTTTTCCTGGAATGTACCCCCCTTTTCCTGCCAGTTAATTACAGCCAGTTCCACTTGCACTACAGTCTTTATCTTGGAGGTTCATGCTATCTCCAGATCCCAACCCTCTCCGCCCACGCATCCTGACCAACCAGTAGGAGTTGCTAGTGCAGCGACAACGACCTGATCCCTCACTGTCTTCCTCCCCGCAGGTCCATGGGCGATTAAATCTGGGTTTCTACTGTGGTGGGTGAATGTTTATTCCTTTTGCGCCATCTGGTCACCATTTCAACTTATTTTTAAACACATAAAAAGTGAATCAGTCAGCGAGAAGAAGTGAATTTGACTACAGCTTTTTTCAGGCCTCAGGCTTTGATGCTCAGTACTAAATCACTGCTCAGGTTGATTGTGGCTTTAATGACTATTGATATGTGTATTCTAGGATGTAGCTCATAATAAAAGCTTCTTAAGTGTCTTGTTTATGGCTAAACATGGATGAGACCTGTTTCAGCACAATAAGACAAGATTTATTTTAGTCATGGACACGCTGTGTGTGTGACCCATAAAAATGCAACGCCATTGCTGTGCGTACCCATGTTGCACTTGAGACTTACACACGTTTTCTCTGCACAATGTCGACATAATCTTCAGAGCGAGCATAATAACCATCCAGACTCAAGGCTCCCCAGAAGTTGGACCACAGCTTGCTGTGACGAGTGACAAGGGGACCAATTATTTTTCTGTAGGGAAGCAAGAGACAGAGTGGAGAGATGGTAATTCTGTCAGAGCAGATAAAACTCAGTGACATATCACAGACAGGCAACCACCTAATGTACTGGGTCTCTTAGTGGTAAAACCAGCGTGCTGCATCGAGGAGATCAACCTCTCCGTGGAAAGATATGATCTCGGCCAAGTCACTAACAGATTGTAGAAGTGCATAATGCAAACCAGATGAGTAAATCATACTGGACTGAATTCAAATATAACGGTTTGCTGCAGCAGGCTGTTTTTCTAAACCCAGAATCTGGTCTATTTCTTTGAATTTGCATGAAATACAGTAACACAGGATTTTTCCACTGCTGTTCTTTTAGTCTTACAAATCCAAACCACAATGAAAGGGATTTTTTTTCTATTATATGAAATAAACTGGGCAGACTTAAAATATTTGAGCCATAAATGACAGTGTTGGTTGATATGGATGCAAATGGATGCACAGTACTCTAATGCTGAATTCTTGGTTAAGAGAGATTGGCATTTTCCTCCCACAACTTCAGTGCCAGCAGAGAATTCTCATGCCGTCTTTAAATATCCTAGAAAGGCTTTTACTTTGCATGCCTCCATCAGGTCACAATACCATGCCACTGCCACAATGACATCTAGTTTGTGGGAAGGTTTCTTTACAATCATGAGCTACAGAAGGAAAAAAGGGTTTGCATGTTTGTTTTTTGTATAATGCAAAGTGGCATTTCGGGGTTAGTGCAACAGACTCTTTCACTGTTTCCATGTGGCCAGGCAAAAACAGGAAGCCAGAGCGGCTTATTTTTAAACTTTCATTCACTCAGCTGTAATGTTCCTGTGGTTTTGCCACTTGAGGGATAACTTCAATGGTTCAACAATCACAACTACCAGGGAGGCTTGTTGAATGGGTTCCAGTGTGGCTTCTATTCCAGCTACCATGTGATTACCTGTTCTGCTCAATGAGGAGCTTCAGTGTCTGTCTGTTGGTGAGCATCACATCTGAATCAATGCTGAAGTAGTAGTCGCATGTGGCATCCTTACGGCAAAGATCCCTAATGAAATCAGAAACACAGACATGGCAGAGAAAGTAGTGATTATTCAATCCAGAGCTGATTACAGTCAATGAAATACTTGGAAGTAATCACGGAGTCAGACTCTCACTGACTATCTTTAAGCTTCCAGTGGATAATGTGATTTTAGGAAGATTAGAGACTGCTAATAAACCTTAGACTTCTTCATTATAGGGCTGTCCTGACCAATGCTTTTAGGCATGCTGTGCTTTTGATAGAATCTCTGTGATGAGGCCTCACAAATTGAATTATCACCGTGACAACAGGCTATTGCTTAACACTGAGCAATAAAAGGGAGGGCCCATATTAGAGGAATCAGGGAGAAATATTGCACATTTGACTTCTACATCACATGCACAATTCTTTATGCTCATTATCAAACATGATCACAAGTCTGGAGAGCTAACTATTTAGCTGACAATATTCCAACCACACTACATATATATGCATAAAACATTTAGTTTGAAATGAACACCTGGGGGCCAAGAAGGACCATCATAACCACAATGCATTAACATTGTTCTGCAACATAAGAGGACTGTTAAAATAGAAATCATGTCATGAGGTTTAAAAGTAACAGGCAAGTTTTCCTTTAGGCTAAGATTAATCTGGGCCAAAAACACCATCATCTGGTTTAATCAGTTCTGCTCTTCAAACCACAGGTTCTGAGAGATGATAGATTTAGAGAGGAGGCACACATACATGCCCATGTTCCTGGCCTCTCCTTGGCTCAAAATTTCTTCTGGTCCCACAACCTTGAAACTGTTGAACACATTCCTGTTCTCCTCCCAGAACTTCTGGATATGCTTCTCGTGGTAAACCTCCTGAGCAGGGAGACGATATTAATGGATTAGAAGCCACATATGAGGAACAATGCATGGTAGATATCTACTGTAGAAGAAAACCTAAGAGCAGCTGCGGCTTCAGCTGCAGTTGCATACGCTCACATTGTTGTGGACAAAGAGTTTGAGTTTATCCTTGGGGTAATCCAAGGTCAGCAGCCGCTGGAAGAATTCAGGAAGAAATGGAGTTGGCTGCTCAATGAATACTCCAACCAACACATTTGGATACTCCTGTTTAGATTAGAGGAGAGACAAATTAGTACTATTTCAAACAAACGGGCTTAGTTATGGAACACTGTTTAACATAAATCATTGAGGATTTTAACATTTCATGTCAGACATAAGTAAACAATGAAGTTGCTACAGATGGTGTCCTCGACAGCATTCTCTTTGCTTTAACTTCACTTACTTGCTCTTAATAAACTGATGTAAGTGTTCTGAGGTAAAGCTCTTGGTTCTACAGACCAAGACAGTTGATGTTGGTGATCTAATAAGCTCGCGGTATCCACTGCTTTAGAGGAATTCTAACTTCTAACCCATATTGCCACGTATAACTCTTTTCAGAGGACAGCCCATGTACAAAATTATTGCTCAGACAGTTAGGGCAAAGAAGATTTAAAGAGAAATAAACAAGAGACACAGAGAAGAGTGGAGGAACCATTTTCCCATGATACTCCAGCTCCAGCCCACACAGCTCAGTCTGGATTCCTGATCCTCTTGACCAGTTCACAGCAAAGGTCTGGGCTAGGGATGAAAAGGGATCCGAGCAGAACCGTCTAATTTGCGAGTTCCACAAAGACTGTGTTTCAGGCACAAGAAGGGGAACTCGTGCATCTTGCCAATGTGAGCTTAAATTGTTACGGACATTCAGTGAACAGGCAGCAAAAGGACAGCAGTGACAAAAGGGCAAGAGAAAAGCATAACTAAAGCATTTATTAAAGCAGACAGAAGCAACACCTAGACTTTCATTTGAACACGCGACAAAACTAGGCAGTTAAGGGATCTGGCTAGTTCAGTATAGGGCTTTGCTAGTGTAACACTTGCAGTGTCTTTGCAAAGCCTAAACTCATTCTCAAACCCAAAGTACACAAAGAACCAAGCTAGACTGCCCGTAACCTGGGTTTACCACAGTATGACCAGTGTTTCCACATGACCTGATCTTCCAGAAGTCTCTCTCCCAAACACACAGAGTGGCACAGTGGAATGAAATGTCTTTACTAACTTGCCTATTATTGAGAAGTAGCCATTCATTATAGACGGTCACTGAGAGCAACTTTCACAGAGATGCCTTTCATGTAGTTGGGTTTGTATTTAATCATTTCCAGTTAAACTATTGGAGGACATTTATTTATGGAGCCCACAGGATTACAGTAAATGTTAAGGGATTCATGTCTTAGAATAACATTTTGTCATAGACATTGTGCTGTTTGTGTAGTGTGAAGACCTTAATGTTATTTAATTGCAGGGGGAAATTTGTTGCATTTTTGAACCGGTTTATACCAAACTAATTTGCAGAAACCAAGTAGATAAAACCAACAATAATAGAATAGATTAACTGTAATCTTGTGTATGCTTCAGTACTCTGACCACAAAGAGAGAAGTAAAGTTTGGTAACATAGTTGACAGATGCAACCACACAGCCAGAGACATTTCCTAGTGCCTGCCATTCCTGCTGTCTATACGTCGCCAGCCTTGGCTGAACTCTGTGACAAATTTTCAGCATAACCACTATAACTTACTATTGTGGATAAAACCCATACTGAGAAGCCCACTAAAAGGCAGGCTGGTCGACAGTGACACCCCTTTAAATGAGCCCTTCTGAAAACCCAGAAGCCATATCCTGCACCACAGCAGTGCAGGGCTTCCTCTTCCCCAAGTAGTTTCCCTGGCACTTATGCTCTTTTAAAAGGGTCCAAAAGGACCAACAGGCACATAACCTATTATTGTTGGAAAGGGAGTGTGTGCAGCACCAACAGTCTTGCTTATCTGTTGAAATAGGACAAGCTGGGCTCCACTCCTACTGTCTAGACAGACACTGATGGATGGCTCATGCTGGAAGACCAGGCAATGTTTCATCCTTTCCTATGTCCACAGGGAGGTGGCTTAATACAAACTTTCCACAGTGGCACTTTAAAAATGGACTAAAGAGGACAGCAAATAAAAGGAAAATGGCTCAATATGAAGCACTTACTTTCAGCTGAGACAAGTCCACAACATCGTCATCACAGTTGCTACAGCCATGTTCGTAGTTCCATGTATTGGGGACATAGTTGGCCAAGTAGTTCAAGTACATCTGTAAAGGAAAGAATTCCGAGCAGGTGAATGCCTGGTTACAGAAGATTAAAATCAGCATAAGCAAAAGCTCCAAATCTTTTCTGTGATTCAGCAGCACTACCTTTTATTATCGTGTGTGTGGAATATGACTGTGGTTATTCAGTCCACTGATTTATTGTAGGGGAAAAGATAAGAATCACCAGGCAGAATCACTTGTCAGACTGAAGACCACAGGGCTGTACATGTCTCTTCTAGTGAAATTAAGACTTGACAGTCTGGTGTAATTATTCCTTTTCTTCTTAGTTCTCTTCATAAATGTCGTAATTATGGCTGCTCTGTATTTAGTGTGCACAAAAAGTTCTAATTTATGGGGACCATAATAGTTTCAGTGCACTGCCGTTTACAAATCTCTTATCACAGACAATATCATTGTGATCATGCATTTGTAACCAGATTGAACTTGGCATGGTAACTGGAAAATAATAATGAACTAGTGGTCAGAGATCCAGCTAGGCAGCTCCAACAGTAGAAACCACTGCTAGGACAAGGTTTCTATGATCTACCATTTAGAGCTTCTCCTCCAGATGTTGAGGCCTCTGGGAAGAATGACTCAACAGTTTGATGGGTTTGGTTCATTACCAAGGAAGACCAGAGACAGGCGGCTGGTGGTGAAGCGAGACTTGTGAAGACACGGGGGAAGGAAAAAGACCAGAAAAAAACTCCACAGAATGATGGTATCATACGGACATCCTGCTTTTCAGCTTGCTGAGCCTGTCACTCTAATATACAAAGAGTGATGGCGAAAAGACAATCAACACATGGACAGAAGAATTATAGCCTAGTTCTGGCCAGACCTCTCCCCTACACTGAATAATGAGCTGGCTTTTATAGCCAGGGTTACTGGCAAGTATCATAGGAACACTATATATATTTTCTGAATGTGTGGGAATTTATGCACTGAAATGCAATCTTTAGTAATTAGTGTTAGTTGGATAAAAAACTAAAAGGCATGGGCCAACTGAAACTCATCTGCAAATGGGAAAGATGAGTTCAATAATTCAACCCAAAGCAAGTGTCCTTGATGAGAATGATTAACTTAAAAGTATCTATGCTGTGCCATAAGTACACTATGTTAGGTGTGCCTGAGGGCAGAATTTTTTTACTCACTTTGGTGTTTCCGTTGCCATGGACAACCACTGGCAGAGAGTTGTACACTGTGTTTCTTACTCTTACGCGGCCTGTTCCAAACTTGAGGAGCACTTCATCTGCCAAAAAGAGGAACAAGAGACACCAGGTTATGAAAATCGACTTACCACATGGGCAAGAGCTGTGGAGGTTTATAACTTACAGGGTAAATTGCCAAGCCTACAAGTTCTCTGAAAATATGCATTCTTTTTCACAGAGTGTGGGCTCAAAACAGTGCAATGTTGGTTTAAGTTAGTGCAGCAAGTCATTTAGTGCCCACGTTTTCATTTTTTCACTTACAAGTGCGAGCATAAAACTGGGGTTTTAAATAACTGAGTTTAAAATATTTGACAAATAGTAGACAGATTAGCAGGAAATTGAGTTATGGAATTTAGTTTCTGTGATTTCTCACCAACTGCCCCATTCAGGTTCTGGAAAATCTGGCACTTGTGATCCAAAGTCATGTTCAGGGTTTCCTGAAAGACATGAAAACAGAGAGAGTATCTTAGCCATCCAAGATGTGTTTTCTAGGGATATATTTTCACATTAAGTGTTGAAGTTGACACAAGATACCTACTCGCTGTAAAGGATCCAAGTATATTTTAGTGTAGAAGAGTTGGTCATCATCATTGTCATGGAGGTTCCACTGTGAAACAATTCTGTTTATGTATGGGGCGTAGCCGATTATACCTGCAAGTAATAAACAGTGTGAAACACATATCCAGCGGTAAAGTATAGGGCTGAGAGACGTTTACAAGGTCATATACAACTAGCAGACTGTTGGTGACAATTATACTGTATCTGCTGGCTCCTTGGTCTTAAGACTTCAGTCTAGGAAGCCTGAATGCCTTACACAAAGTGTGATTTTTGGCAATACTCCTAAGCACACAAGAAATGGGCAGGGACTTTCTCTTCCCACAGTCTGTAGATAGAAAGGAGTCCAGTAATGGTCAGTAGAAAGCTGTAATCTATACGTTATAACTGTCCCACAACTCACTGTGTGTGCTAGTATCTCACACCCTCTGTAAATGTACATTCTCGTGGCTACTCTAGTTTTGCCCTGTCTCCGCATTTTCCACCTCTTGCTCAAGGACGCTGACCACAGTAACAGATTGCAGGGTTTGGCCATGCTGCTAGTGTGCACCGTTTTGCATCCCATCATTTTAAAAAAAGCCTTAGACACTGTAAACAAGTCGATGGATAGACATGATGTAATCTAAATGGCAGGAGCGAGAAAAAGTTAAAAGGAAATCACGACATTTTACACAAATCATATTTTTCGGTAGCTTATCCACAAAATGATGGCTTTAAAATCAACAGATCCCGGAATGTGCTGGGAAGTGCATGCCTTTTTGACCCAATACTTTTGGAAAAATTCACTGTTTTGCACTGTTCTGCTGGAAAACACAGTATACAATATTCTGACTGCAAAGTTGCAAGAAGGAAAGCATGTAACATCAAACAATATAACTTATCATGTGTCTATTTTGACAGACTGTTGAAAATTTAAGATTGATGTTTTATTTACAGCTCTTGCAACTCTTATTTGCTAAACCCCCCAGTGGTGTCAGGTCCCTATTTCAACCATTATTAATCTTGTTAGTTTGTAGATTTAATACACTTAAATAAACACAGACAGCCACACACAAACACAACCTTACTGTATCTTGATTCCATTCCCGAAAACACTGTGCTCTCTGTGACACAGTAGTGTGTGTCCAGACGCTATGAAACATTCCCAAATGGTCATCTGGGCGGTAGCCGTAGGAACACAAACAAACCCTGCAATTTTATACAAACTGTGGCACATTCTGGGGGCCAAGACAAATCCACATGTCATGTCAATGACAATGAATGCTAAAAACAGTCTCTGATCAGTCTGAGGCAGCTAGGCTCCAATATGGGAGGTCAGACCAGACTGATGACCACAGGGAAAGTAGTAATTCACTGTCCTGAAGAACTGACAGGATGCAGCTGGCCATGTCTTGTGGATTATGCATGAGAACATACTGTTATTGTTCCTTTTGTTAAGGATGTCCTTTTCCTCATTCAGCATCTTTTGTGTACTTGTTATCACATTATGCCTAGAAACATCTACACGTCATGTAGATGCCCGCCAAGGCAAAACTGAGGAGGGTGATCACTAAAGAAATCTAGAGTAAAAAAGAGTTGAAAAGGAACAAAGGATGCAGTTGATATTCACATGAATAGGCTTCTGTCACTTCCTGTCCACTTGGACAGGAAATACCTCAAGGCACCAGTTTACAGGGAAAATATACTTCCATTTTACAGAAAGAGATAATAATAAAAGTCCTGCGGTTTTATATTTTAAAACTAACACCAGTCTGTTGCCCTTCCTTGAAGTCGCTCCACCAATCTTTAAACCCAATAACACTGAGGGCAAACTGCTGCTTAGCCCCCTGAATTCCAACTAGGCCTGCAAGTCTTCAGAGTTTGACAGCTGATGGTGGAATGTATAAACCTATGCTCACCCATGGAAGTTATGAGTTTACAACCAGGCTACTCAAACAGTCTAGCACACAGAGCCCAACACACAATCACTGTAGTTACACATGCAAACGGAAGAAGACTTGAAGCATAAAAATACACTTTATGTCTTTTAGCATGAGTAAAACGCAAGTCGCGAGTCAGCATACATAATAGACCTCAGGATCTTGCCTTTTTCGCCACGGTTAGGGAGGGGCCACAGAATTTGGCTGAACCAAACTTTCAAATTCAAGCAGACATATACAGGTTTTGTTTGAAAAATCACCTGTATTATTATTATTATATGACAACAAGAATCTATGTCATGTGTACAGCATAAACAAAAATTATAATTTAGCATGGAGTTCCTCTTTAAAGAGATGCAGTAATATGTCAAGGGTGACACTTTACCAGGTACTTTTTGTCACCTGATAGTTGAGTAATTGAGGGACAACTTTGCATTACCCAAACAAAGTGTTAACACAGCATCATGTCAGCCAACAGGTTAAAACATTTCAACATTTCGATCATATTTTGAATTTTTGGAACCCACCTCCAGAGTTGAGGTAGCGTTTGCCGCTGCGGATCGAAGGGTACTTGTCAGCTAGTCGCTTATCTGGCCATATCAGTCCTTCTGCAGCAAAAAGTACTTTGTGATTGGCTTGCTGAAACTTCCTGAGAATCTCTTCTGGTCCCCCAGCAAAGATAAGATCATAGCTAAAAGGGAGGAGTGAAGATGAAATACAACAGATCATTATCATTCTTTTTTTCCCTTTAGGGGCAGACTGACATTTTTCTTAAACAAGTATGTTTTATCTTGTATCTGACACACAACCTAGGCTTCTACTTGCTTGAGACAGATAGACATCTAAATGTAAACAGTGGACATTCTTCACGAGTTTGCATTTGTACAGCATTTCTGGAATGTACTGTAAGGTATTTCCAAAGGAGCACACAATAACACACAAACTGCGCTGATTCATGCATGGCCTATAGTATTCTGTGACGGACAGAGGAAAAAGTGCCTAACCTTACGTGGGCTGGTGGTGTCTTGTTTAAAAGCATGATATCATTCAAAGGGCAGATATTTTAGGATGTGGAAACTCTTAATGTTTCTGGTGATTTTACTTTGAGGTGAGAAGTCATAACAGTAAAAGAGACAATTTATTTTAGTGACACCATTTCCAGAGTCACTGACTCAGGGTTATGCTCTAAAACCAAGCAGGTTTGAAACCAGGGTTGTGTTTAAAGCTGGATTGAATGTCCAGCTGCATGTAATGCAAGTATATGTGTCCTCTTTAAGTAATTAACAGACAACACTAAAAACCATGCACCTTTAATAAAGCACAATACAATCCGTGCTGTGTTTGGAACACTGTAGTGTTTATATACTGCACGTCACCGCTCCATTGGGTTTTCACCATTGATGTAGTGGCTTTAACCCTAGTCACAGCCACCAAACAGGAGAAACTTATCTGAAAGTGTTCTGGACCAGTGAGAGGAAACATACCTCATGAATTTAAAAGTGGGAACCACCGCTACAGCTGGCATTACAAAGGTGTGGTGTTTGGAAATACACTACCGGTTAAATGTCCCATTGTAAAGCCCAAAAGTCATCAGTGTACACATGACACATTCCTGCCAATTCCAAATGTGCATAGACTCACTCACAGCGTTCTGGCTGTGAATGGCAATGTGGTCTCCATTTAAGGTATATGGCTTTTAAATTGCATGCAATCCTTTTCTTTTCATTTTGGGAATTCAGCCCTCACTCTGAAGCTCGACAACACCGTGAATGAATTTCAATTTCACTGTAATGCTGTGACTGAATCAGAAGCAGAAACTGTCAAAACAGTCAAGGTGGTCCAGCAGGATTATAGATTTTTAAAACACATTTGAATGTCATTATGTTAAGATTATCATTTCCTCTAAAATGGAAAAAAAACCCATTCCAATTACCTGTTTCAAGGGTGTGACAACTATGCACAGCAATTATAGCACACATTATTCATGTGACATGGTGCAGTAAGTATCATCATCTTCTGCTCTATTTGAGGATATATGGCATGCAAAGCTGTTATTATTCTAAACCACACACATTAACTCAGTAAAACTTTCCATTGGCTTTGGAAACTCATAATTCAGCTACCTGCATGTGAAAATTAGTCTCCTCGTATATTTGACGATGCTCTATAATAATGCCTTTACATGAATGAGTGGAGGGCGGTTTAGTGCTACACAAATGTGCAGAAACACCTCTTACTGAGGAGGCATCGCTTCCAAAGTAATTATTACAGTCTGTGATTGTGAGTAGTAATATATCTCTTGGCAATATCACTCTATCAGGGACGATAGTCAGTCAATATTCAAATAATCCATCTGCAGGCGATCACTGAACAAGAATTAATTTAGGCTTTGAGATATATTTTTCACTACTGAATAGATGCTAACACTCAACAAAATACTGAATCTGAATTATTAAGACACATCAGACTACAAAGGTAAGGCAGCGTTGGTCTGAATTTACCATGAACATGGTAAAATCATACTGTCATGGAAAGCTGAATAAAACAAAAACAGCTAAAAAATGTCTTATTTGTCAACATACCTATCCACGGAAAGGACAACAAGATCCTCCTGGTCAGCCACAGCCTCCATGGCCTCCTTCAGTAGTCTGACTTTTTGCCCTCCACCGATAGAACGACCCACGTCACCGCCCTTCCATGCTTCTCCCATTCCCAACACCTGAGACAGAACACATGAAGGACAAGTTGTACAGCCCAATATGAACTGGCTTGACACCAAACTTCCCCAGAAGGCAGCCGTTCATCAAGGCATCTTCACAAGTCTTCACTAATTTTTCAATCTTAATTTTTTTATGTCTTGAACCTAATGTTGAAACCTAAAATTTTCACTTGTCTTCCAATGTGCAAGAACATTCATAAAATAGGGCAGAATAATGTGGGTCCACTAATATCAAGAAAAGTACACTTGATTCAAGGAAATTGATTTTTTTTTTAGGAACAATATAACCAAGCAAAGAATAATTGACAACGTTAACTTTAATTTAGAAAGGTCTCTCACAAGAATCATCTTGAGTAAGGGCCCAAAAAGGCAAGCAAAGTAGCTTGCAAGCATGTGTCTGCAGGAGATGGAATACAAACCGGTGCAGAAGGGTCAAATAGAGAGGCAGAGGACCACGCAAATGCGAGCGGTGCGCTAACTCTGAGCTCAGGGCCAAAAAACAATGGGTTTTTTTTTTACTGCTGATTGTAACCACAGAGGGGAATTCTGGACCCACAATGAGGAGTGTCCCTTTAAGATTGTGTCCCTTCAAGTGTGTGTTTAAAACATTTGGCTGTTGTGTGTGTGTGAGTGTAGCATTGTTAGCTGGGAGAAACAGCACATTTATAGACATCATTTTAGAATATGAGAAGACAATCTTACCTTCACAGTGTAGTTAAAATAGTTTGCAGACTGCATAAAGCGGAGGAAGCCATCTGTTTCCTCTGTTGCAACAGTTAGGACGAGCAATTTTTCTGAAATAGAAAGAAAAACAAATTCAAATTTCCACAACTTTACTTATGTGACTTATAAAGTCATCACATATTTTTGCCAACCGAATTATAGGGATGTGAGGATGTACTCTTGCAGCTGAAAACTGTGACATTTTGAGTTGTGATTTTTTTTGCTTTTTATTGCAGAATCTTTGTTTCCATTGAAGGAAATCCACAGATTATTTGATGCTTATATATAAGTACTGAGATTCCCACTTCTGTGAACCAAGTTCCTTGTAAACCTCAGACCTATGTCAACAAACTGGTAACTATTTGGTTTAGTACTCTAAACCTACATCTCAAATTAGGAACATTTACTGTAGTTTTGATTTGATTCAAAAACAGAAGCATATTTTTAAACATGGACTCAATAATTTCTTTCTTTTTGGGTTAAAAGAACTCCCACAAACCTCCAGGACATTTCCAGTGGCCATGAGTGCTGAAGTCTGTGGTTTTAGGAAGGGTTAGACCAAATACAAATTAGCACCATAGCCTCATGTGAAGCTAGAGAGAGGCAGACTAAACCCACTAAGCTTCACTTGTTCTATTATGTTTTGTAAAACCAGCGGGGGGTGGCACTGATTAGAAAGACTGCAATCTGTGATTGTGAGGAAAGGAAGGAAGTACCCTGGATCGCTAGATCTGGATAATCAAATTCTATTATTGCATGAAGGTAGAGTGCCCATTCATTTCCAGCTTCCAAAAGATAATTTCAAAATGTGCAAAATATTGTTCTGTGCTAGTAAGGAGTCAGGCCAACAAAAAGTTAATGACACTTTAATATGGTTTTATAAGACCACTTGAATGCTAATCCTGCTTTTCATGTTTCGAGAGCCAATCTGCCTTCTATTTAATATACAGCACTATGTTCCACTAAACCCTTGTAAATTATTTATTGGACATTGACAAGTAGGATTGGAAGCGTGAAAGAGAACATATGAGGGCCTTATAAAGGGCCCAGAAGTGCACTCTGCCCCAGAACATAGTTAAAGAGCTAACAATGCACCTTTTTGGAATACAAAGATTAACAGGTCATTGTTTCATTGTTGTGGCATTTGTTATTATCATTTGTTGTGTTGACTGCACAGCAAATCTCACCATGCAAATAAAGCTATAAAAAAAGGTATGTGATGATGTCACTCCTCATGTGATATAACCCCCCTCACCCCAACTGAATAGTCATACAAGCCCACTATGGTTGCCATGGAAGGCGAAAGTTGCGATAGGGATATAAACAAATCCTAACAAGGCCATCAGAATCAAAAATGATATATACAACGTAACGGACAATCAGTGCTCTGTGGACGATGAAAAGTTGGACTTAAATTAAGATTCCTGACATGCACTGAATCAGAGAAGTAAACAAAGCCTGAGGGAATTCAAGAGCCTTGGTCCTATTATATAGCATTATTTGTCACCAAAATCGTAATCACCTGCCTCCCACCCACTCATCCACACTAAAGTACATTACAAGCAGCCTCCTTGCAGCTCTATTCCACCCATTTCCTGTCAATGTGATTTAGCCATTCTCTCATCCCAGTCTAGCCTGTGGCCCTGTCATCACTGTAATAGCCATTCCAGGTCTCCTCTGACACAGAGTTTCTGTTACAGGTTAGAAATAGTTCCCTGTCTGCCTCTAACCTAACAGCATCAGATGACATATTGCAAAGAACTGGGCAGATTCAGAACAACGAGAGTTTCAAATTAAGCAACGCACAGAGGGAAGGGATGCCTGTTATGAGACACAGGTGTGTCCCTGTTCTTGTTGGCTTGAAGGAAGAGGATGAGTGCAGGGAGGGAATGGTGTCTCCCACATTTGGGAAACACATTTTCCATGCAGCTGTGATTTAAATGGTTACAAGACAGGTTTACATGCTTCCTATTTCTCTACACCAAAGTGGCAAAGTTGAAGCCCAGGTCAGGCAATTAGGTATGCTAGATGCAATATGTGCATGCATCAAAGATCAATTTGTCTGGCAAAAAGATGTGCTATAAATCAAACTAGACAGTCTCTTCATTTTTGCTGTGTGAAGCAAATCTTGGGCAAAGCTATGGGAAAAAACCTTTTACAATATTGTAGATATTGTTTATATATATATATATGGATAACGGCGCAGTGAAAGTTACAGAAATGACCCCCAACGTCGGAAAGAGGGGGGTTTCCGACCATCCGACAAACGGTTCTGACAGAGTATACTGGTGCCTTAAATATTTTTTGCTGGGATTTCTTGGCAACATTTGGAAACCTCCATGAAAATTCTCTGTTTCATTGCTGTGATTACAGCCAGGACACATGTTTTGTATTTCTCTTTGCAATGATCTCAATTCATTTTTCTGTTCCCAAAAAATGTGAATTCATAACCAGTAGCTTTGTTAGTGTTTGTGCAATGAAAGCCAGTTGTAAGCTGCATGTTGTGATCCCTGCTCTATTCAGTTAGCATTTAATCTATTTTAATTTCCTAAACACTAAACTATTAAGAGCTGTGCCTTTGCCTGCGCTTTAGCACATGTATTGAAAATAAAAACACTGACTTGCCTGTGATGTCATGGAGACATTTGCCATCAGGAAGAAATATGCTGACAGCTTACACCAATTACCCCTCCGTGACTTTGCCCTGACCTTATGGAACCACACACTTTCCTCCTGTCGTAAACATGCTGGCCACATGAGTGCATCACAACAAGCAAGCTCCCAGTTAAGTACAGCCTGGGGATGCAAACCACCTTTGATTTTAAAGAGATGAGACAGACACTTTTATTTTCTACATTTAACGTGTTGTTCACAAGGGCCTTTATACATGGCTTTTCCATACACAATTCCTGGTGGGGAAAAAAAAGGATTCACAGTGGCCTCATGTGAACTATGGCTGGAAACCTTGGCTGGATATTATGATATTGTCTCCAAATACAACACAAAGTGCCTAGGGAAGAATAATGGTCTGCCAATTCTATGCCAAGCCAAAGCCATTTATCTATTTTTTAATATTACATTAAACTGGGGGGTTGTCTATGGGCCGCTTTAAATCCAGATTTTGGGCTTTCCATCACTTACCTGGTAATTCTTCTGTAATCAGTGTGGCACAATGTTGCACACACACAAAGTACTGATGTATCGATATTATACTAAAAAGTTATTTTAAACTGACTTTCACCCACACTTTTGTCACACAGCTAAAATTTGTTGTTTCCTGCTCCACAAGACCCTGTTCACCATAGTTAAAAGTAACCCTAGTCTTATAGCAGGTCTTTTTGCACACCTACAAAAATGTAAAGGGATCACTCTTTCAGATGTTGAAACTTACATAGAGGATTTATTGTACAACATAATATAACAAAGGGGATGAGGATTCTACAGTTAATTAACATGTCATGGGTCAATTAACTGGTCACAACATCTGAAAAATGCACATCAACTGGGAAAGTCTCTTGGGAACAGTTTTAGGCATTTTTGGCCCCTTCAAGGGATTGGTCACCAGGTTCCCTTAGGTAATGTTTCCTCATGTACAGATAACATTTCATGAGGTATGTCTTTCAGGTCAGTCCTTGATCCCACACTATTCAGTTGGTATACGTTTGCTTCCACTGGGGTCCATCATCCACAAGCATAGTAATAACTTCCACATGTATGCAGATGACCCCCATTTCTATTTTACACTGGACGATCTGCACCCACTTATTATTTAAATGCACATTTACTGAGTTAAATCTTAGAAGAACAACCTGGGAATTACTCTTGTCCCAGGCTAGCTAAGGCTGTGCTATTCTGTGCATTTCCTTCTTTATTGCTATAGACTCTCCGCTATATTAAGGAACAAGGGCATTGTCTTATTGGGGTTGCTCATGATTCCATGACTTTGCTGGTTAGTGATTTGCAACTAAAATGAAATAGATTCCCATGAATAAAAGTCATAATTCAGTCACTCGTCTGGTCTAGCCAAAATGTCTCATTTGATTTATCTTTGCCTACAATTTAGGAAAATAGTGCCAGAGGTTTCAAGACCAATCTGGGTTGCCCTTTTCATGCAACATTCAGATCGTATATTATTTCTGTCATTAAGGATGGCTTATCACATATTGCTTCATTGTTCAAAGTAGTCCCCAAGGAGAGAAAACAACTCAAAAGGAGAGGTTTTTAGACAGCTGCGATTTTGGAGGATGAGTGTCTAGTCAGAGTAAACGCAACACACTCTCATGTAAGTTCTGTAACAGCCCACAGGAGGAGAGGAATGTAGCTCATACAGTGCTGCTGTAACTCTTCTCCAAGAAAGGCATGGACGCCAAGTGGTCTTTCCCTCTCACTCTTGCTATGTACCACATGGGGCTCAGCTGTCTAGGTAAACTTTCACACTTCGGCAAAAGTTCTGACTCACTGGCTGGGGCTAAGCTTAAGTAAGCATTTCTTGCAGAACGGAAAGAGGTATCATGGGAATGTGCCCTGGCCTTGAACATAAGGATAACAGGAGCTTTCCTTTTTGACGAGACAGTCCTGGCCAATGAACAAAAACCCCTGTTCTTTCTATTTTGGTCATCCAAGTAAATAAGCAGTGTTCACTGTTCATCTAAAAGCTCACCAAAAGTATCCAGAAAGTGTCAGGCAAAGGAGAGTGCAAGTAATTCAGTTAATAGCCCGCATTCCTTTGACCGAGCCTGCCTTTAATCTCCAGGTAAAGCAAGAAACTATGAAAGGGGAAAAGAAAAATGATAGCTTACAGCCAAATCAGACCTGATTCAGACTTTCATGCAAGGATTGCGCACTGATGCCTAATTCTGCTTTTTTTGAGTGCAACCCAATCTCCTGAACCTGGAGATTTGCCTGAGGATGAGGACCCTCCTGGAAAGCCAGCCCTCATCATATGAAATGTGAATTTAACTTTAACTCAAGTCAGTCTGTATGTTCCTTTCCTGCACCTGAAATAATGAAAGTCAACATCAATATCAGGGTACATGGAGAGTGGTAAGAAATCGTTTAAACATGCTGAGTGTAACAGACTCCCAGGCATTTACTTTTCATGGATGGGCCTTGGCCTTTGAGTTGCGCCAAAATTTCAGCAGTGATGTGCACTGCCAGGTTGTACAGCTGAAACCCCTCATTGTTTTACTCAAGGTAACATACACTTTTTCCATCCTGGCAAAAACATTTCTAAAAGGGAATGTTGTGGAAACATTTTTAGCCAGGTTGCATAAGAAAAAATGTATAGCAAACAACAACAGTATTGTGCTGGTGTGTAATGCACAGTTGACAAAAGCACATTTTTGCTTAGTTTCCAGGGTCTAAACAAGACATGTTGAAGTTGAAATAGTTTGGCCACGTAAGTAATACGAATGGAGACAGACTGGTCTGACACAGCCCCCGCAATTCTGACATTGGAAAGGTGTGCGGGGAGGGGGTTCCCAAAGCTATCTGACCATCCAACAAGCAGTTCTGATGAAGCATACGATCAGCTTTAGGACAGAGATCTGCACAAAGACTTCTTGAACACATCTGTAGACTTTGTGTATGGAACTGAATGTATATAAGAAGGATAAACAGACACAAAAATCAATTCATCTCGTCTTTTTAGACCAATACATTTCTTTAACTGTTAGTCGTCACATATGTAACTCTGCCATCCATTCATTTCTCAACCCTCAGCTAAACATAGAAGCACGCTACCCAACTTATAGTTACTCTTAAAGGTTTTCCAGCTTTAAAATGCATTAGAATTTAATTTAACCACAAGCAGCTTTTGATATCTAAAAGCCAGGAGCCCTTAGACATGCAGACATTCCTTTTCGCCTAAAAAGAAATACCACTATTGCTACGGAGGTGAGTACTCCATGTGTTTGTAATTAGTCGTAGTTACCAAATTTGAAGGACTAAAGCCGATGCCCACAGGTGGTTCGTTGGACATTATTTTAGCTTTAGTTAGCACAACTAAAATCAAGTTTATTTTCTAGTGACGTTTCAAAGTCACCATGATTGATAAAACACAGCATTTCCATAATACAAGAGCAATGTAGTACATCCGCAGAAAAAGGCTGTGTTTTCAATTACACATGTCAAACCACAGGCCATAGGATGTGGCATGATGTCACCAGCATTGGGCCAGGAAACAATTTTGTAGTCTCGTCACACATCATTTTGAATCAAGAATAGCTTATTTATTTTACCCTATAAAAACAACTATAATGCAGAAAAAAATAACAACTAATTTCAATTCTCTTGTTAGCAGTAATGATTATGGTTAGGACAATCATTTCCTCTGTTGGCCACAGTCCGGAGTCACTGTAGAGCTTTAAATCCTTTATTGCTGACAGGAACACACACCTAGTTTAACTCAACATAATGCTCTTAGAGGTTAGAAATTTAAGTTTAAACAGTGTGCTCTAATCAATTTGTTAATTTATTTTTGTGCTGAAATTACTTTAAGTGAAAAGCTGAGCAGTGAGCTTCTCCCAAAGTGCATGGTTTGGCATCGGCATGTTCTTCTCAGCTAGCTAATTTATTAACAGGCTTCAGTGATTAGTAAATATAAAACTACAACAGTCACCTAAACCAATAACCTGGAACATTTTCATAGAAGTAAATTTCTTTGTTGTTTTGTCTCCAGTATGAATGTATTATAGTTTGGGGCGGCAGTAGCCCAGTCCGTCCATCTACCAGTAGGACCAGTAAGGACTCAGTAAGGAGTGTGGACTGGTAGATGGAGAGGTGCCAGTTCACCTCCTGGGTACTGCTGAGGTGCCCTTGAGAAAGGCACTAAACTCCTAACTGGTCATTTTCCTGTAGCCATTTCTCTCCTTTTAAAACCTATATCACATTGATATGCTACAGTAAATATTACCTATAGATATTACCTTCAGTATCTTTAAAATCTTGACAACTACTAATGACTACAATTTAAAACAAAGCTCTACGAGTTTGAACAATATGTGGCACTTTCAACAGTACACCCAGTCAGCTGTATCAAGACAAGATTCATAGCTCTTGCCACAGATCAACAGCTGCTCAATTCCCACTCTCGGTCCTCATTTAAATGACTCGCTAGGTAGAACAATGGGATATTTGTACTAAAGCCATAGTCCTGATAACATAGCTGAAATGTCATCTGTTTTCAGTACTGCTTAAGAGGAAGACTTTGCATCATGGGAACTGTCAGCTTAATATCCTGCTGTTCTTATCTATTTGATAGTTGGCAGAAAATACCTCAGACAGCTAAGAAAAAGAAACAGAGTGAAAAAGCAGACAACACAACACATATTTGGCTGAAAAGGAGGCACAGAACCAACTTTGTGGTGATATAGTGACAATGTTCTAAGACCTGATTGCAGGCTTGGCCTGCCAACAGGGTTTGTTAGTTTGTTAGACTGGAATTACATGCAATAGAGAGCGCTATTATACAGTATATAAGGCATGGACAACTTTAGGTGGAGTTTCCTTTTCTTCTCTACAAAATGCTCCCTGCTGACGCGTCAGTGATGTCTGGGTAAGGTCTAATCTAAAGACGCCTATTCCGTGGAACAGTGGAGCAGACCAGATCCTATTGAGTAATGGCATTTATCTTAGTCTCCCACACACACTCACTAAGAAAATGTATCCTAGTAACTGTTAGGAATCCAAAGGTTGTTTCCAAGTAAATAATGTCAACATCTCTCTATAAAATATTGTTGGTATAAAACAGATCTCCTTCATGTTCAAACTTCATAGATTACCAAGCAGTTAGACCAAGGACACTGAACACACTGGAGAAACATTTTTTCATTAGAACGCCTGACAGAGGTTAATAGTTGGGGTGGTTTGCCGAAACTCATCTGTTTTACTTATTTGGACACCAATATTGTGAAAAGACTCTGAAAGCAAGTGTTTATGTTTTGTGGCAAACTGTTCGGTCTTTGATTGGCAGTCAGTTGGATAAAGGAGTCATGCAAAGAGATCTGCAGTGGCTTAGACTCACACCACAAGAACTACATGTTAAATCCAGTATCTACTCTGTCAGAAGTGCTGTTCACACAGTCAGTCAGAAATAAGTGAAAGGCTCCTTTCAGATGGCTGGACAGTGGGGGTCTACGCCGCCCAGTTTTTGTAACTTTCCAAAACCGACAAACCAACAGCCATGTCCGCTCTTCACAGTGACTGGCCAGGTGGGCATAGGTGAGAAATGGGCAGAGCTCTGCATTCCTACTTCTTCCACGGTCCCTTTTCACAGCTGAACCGCACTGTTCGCGTCTGTGCTACAACCGATGACGAGACTCTTAGAGAAGAGTTGGTGGGGAGGTATCAGAATCTGCATTAAGTCTGAACCAACAGAGAAACACTCTCCCTCTTTCTGTAGCCTTTTTGTTGGTTCCTTACTAACCACTAATTCTACTTTGTATTACCCCATCACTATGACGACCAGCATCTTGCCCAGCCTAAAAGGAAAGTCACTCTAAAACAGTACGACTTGTACAACTTGTTGTTCTTGACGTGGTGGACGACACGTCATCTGAACTCGTTGTAAAGGAGAACATTTAGGTCTTTGCCCCGCTGGCCATGACCCAACATGACCCTACCAAGTCGTCAAAGTTATTTGCTTCACTTTCCACCACAATACTCTGCATCCTTCTTTTTTCAGGAAAGAAAGGAAAAGAAAACACTTTGGCCGAGAACTTGGGGGGGAAAAACATGAGTCATCAAGTTGATATTCCACAATTAACACATCATATAATATGCGTAATGCATAAGTGTTTCTGACGTTTCGCCTCTAAATGGGCTGATAACTGGTGGACTAGAGTGTTTTATTATATTTCAAGCAAAAACAAATTGTTCCTCTTTGGATTACATGTAGAAAAATGAGAAATGAACTAATTTTTGCACAAATGAAAATCAACTTCTGCACCACATATTAAACGTAGGCATATAATGTGTAATTGCCTAATGCAATGTGTTTTGGGTCTCGGGTTTGTCTATTTGGCTTGTGCTTTAAAAACAAGTTAGATACTGCAACTATTCATAGTTATACTGCATAAACTTTTAATTGAGTCAGTTGAATTACTCGCCAGTGCCTTGTTTAATGCATCACAACTTCTTTAGTGGTTAAAGAATGATTTCACATAAAGAAACTGCAAATCCGTCTAGATCACATTTTGCTATTTTTCACACTGAGGAAGTTATTTGCCGAAACATCTGAGCATGATATTCCTTTGGCAATGAAAAATAGGGAAAGACTGAATAAAGTCAACTAAAGGTTTATTATATGTATTATGTTTTATGACCATTTTTCTCCATAAATCAAATCTGTTTGAACCTCATATGCCTCTATTAAGGTATTTCTGCTTCTCATTCAACTATTGTAGTAAGGTGGCATGATATGAAAGTCTAATTTTTCAAATCTAAATTTAAATATTGGGGAATATTGAACAAAATTAAACCCAACCCAATTAAAATACTTTGATATGATCACACGTTAGGTCATTCAATGAAATGTTCATTGCATTCAGTTTGCACGCTCACATAAAGTATGAAAGCTTTCATTTACAATTGCTAATTTACCTCAAATTTCATTCAAAAATTCATTTAGTGTGTCCATCCCTACAAGCTCTATCACTTTTACCTCATGCTATAATCCCTCCCAGGTGCACTGACTAGGCTTTCCTAAGCAAACATTTTAACCCTCGTAAAGTTAACGTGGCCACTGTGTGAAAGACACCCAGTTAGTCCAGACCAGAAGACAAAACAAGCCTGTGGAGACTGAAGGCAGCTGTTGTTCCCTGATTGTAGACTGCCTCCCCCAGCAAAATGCATCATTAGAAAACAGATTTCCAGACTTAACTTAAACATAAGCCCACAGTACTTATAACACCAATGCTGGTATAAAAAACACATGTATCCACTTATGATGTTGTTGGCAGGTTTTTACAAGATGCCCTGTGACTGTGGAAAGAGATGTCTTTAACTGAAATGATTTTAGGGCAATTTAGCCACAGCATCATGCTAACAGGGGAGGGGTTCAAACAAGTCAATAAAACTGTGACACATCCAGGGTGCTTTGGGGAACATAAACCTATATACATGTAGGTTGTCTCAACAGCTGAGCGCTCAAGCAGGTTGTACTTGGCTCTACTCCATGAACCTCAATTATAACAGGTTTACAACTGCTTATCTGTTTCTCAAGCACACAATTGCTTGTTTGCTGTTAAAATCAAATACTGATGGATTTCTTGCGCATTCTGGTCTATGGTAAATCACAGCTAATAACTGTATGATTGCTCTGGTTTTCGAGTCTAAATGCAAAGCAAAGGAAAACAAGTGAAACAATTAAAGACTCGCATCCAATTGGTTAGTTATTTCTGGCACTGACATTTTACAAGCTGACATCTGTTTATAAAAGCCGGGGCTGCATGCAACCAAACAACATGAAATAAAAACAGGATTGTGAGAAACCGCAGACGGTTCTTTTGTGTCAAGCCCTATCATTTCATTTTACGCTCTAACATATGTAGCGCTGGACACATTGAGATCCACACACAGGTAGCCACAGGCATGCAGCCTGTACCTCCTGTACAGTAACATCACGTAGCCGGTAAATTACATCTTCGAAAATAGATGCACAATCAGCATCTGAAATGCAGCTAGAAGATGTGTGACTAAATATTTCGATCAAACGAAAAAAGCAATAAAATACGGTGTAGCTGCATGCATTATGACAATACATTAGGCTGTGTTTGCGTTCGGGGCAACAATAGAAGAAGAAAAGGTTTTTATCGTTGCTTACCTTTAGGAATAGGCGCAGGAGCTTGAGGTGTATCAGTAGAGGAGACAGCATTTGCAAACTTCAGCCAGCATGAAAACACAAAACAAAACTTGAGGTACTCCATTGCTGTTGTAGTGCGTGTTCCCGGACAGAGTGCGGGTGACCGACTGGACTATTACCCCCAGCCCGAAAGCAGTGGCCCTGGAGGGTCGTAATGCGCGATCTCGCGATAATAAAATAATGAAGACAAATCCTCCAGTGAATATCAAGTTTTCTGGACGAGCGGTTCTTGTGACTGCTCTTTCGCTCCAGGCAAGGGTAGTATAAGTAGTGCAATTCAGGGAAATTAGAGAGCAACAGGCGTGGTTCCTTAATTGAAACTGCAGCCTCTTGGGTTTCTGGTGAAGTTACAGCTCATGAAGAGAGACAGCGGAGGAAAGATAACGGTATTCACCCCCTGATGAAGGGACGTCCTGCGCGAAAGTGTGACTAAGCACAGCTGTATTTGAACCCCCACACTTCCCCCACCCCTGGACTGTTAAAGATCCCTCCCCTGGTCCCCTCCCTCTGAGCACCCAGCGCCTGTCTGACCAACACTACTCCCCTTCTACACCCTGCTCATAACAGACTCCTCATTCAGGCTCATTAGTGTAAACCATGGAATAAAAGGACAAAATACATTTAAAATATGGTAATGTTCAACATACTGTATAGGGATTTATTCAATATTTACTTTGTAGTGATTTTTTTATCCATTATTTCCCTTTTTCAGGTCACAGAGACTATCCAGTACAGTCCACTTGTACCTGATTTAACTGTATTTGGGGTTATCTAACCTAAAATTGCTATAAGAGCAATTTCCCAGAGCCCAAGGAGACATCTTCACATTTCTTGTTTTGCCTGACAAAAACCCCACAATTATTTAGTATACTAATAATAAAAGACAAAAGAAACCAGCAAAAGCTGGAACCAAATAATTTTTGCTTTAAAAAAACAAAACATGAATGATTCATCAATTATCAATTTTTCTGCCGATTAATTTTCTGCCAATCTATTAACTAACTAATCACTTCAGCTCTACTTTCCACCATTTCTCTATATGGTTCAGTCGATATCCCCATGACCTCATCTAGCCATTGTCAGTATGTGAAACAGTTAACTGATGCTGTAGATGTTAGAGCTGCTCCTGCTTCCTACAGCAGTGTACACACACACACACACACACACACACACACTCTCACACACACACACACACACACACACACACACACACTCTCACACACACACACACACACACACAGGCTCTCACACACACACACACACACACACACTCTCACACACACACACACACTCTCACACACACTCACACAAGGGTGAAATGAAGAGGAAAACAGAAACCAAATATTAAATCCAGCTTCCATTTACCGTCGGATTGTATCTGTGTCTCCCAGTGTCTCAGCTGACCTTGAAACCGATGCTTTGTCTCATTTGTGTCTCTCATTCCTTATTAGGAGTAACAGACTTGCCCCCCCCGGCTCAAACCATTCCTGTCTGGCAAACACTTTGCAAGGCAGTAGCGATGACTGCCAGTGCCCAGATTGTTTTACTTAATGACATCACCGGGTTCACGGTTTTGAATGCAGAGGGAGTAGCAGCCGAAGTTTTTTATGATGTAAATTACTTCTTTCCAGTGAGGCCCCCGATAAACCCTGAAAATGTAAAGCCATGCCAGAAAACGCAACATGCTTGACTTGGACTTCAGCCATCCTTTTTACTGTAGTTCAGCATGCAATTAACACTAAAGTGAGCGCTGGGCAGGCACGTTTATGGAAATTAGTGTGTCATGAGAAAATTAACACTTCGAATCTTGCTGTCTAACTGTCTCTCAAATAGAAACACATTCTACCAAAAAAGGTTATCCTCCATATTCGGACAAACACAAACCGAGTTAAAACAACACAGCGTTAACCAAAATGTGCAAAGGAATCAATCCTATTATTTGCAATCAAATGGCTCAGTGACAAATAGCTTACAGGGATTTTTGCCCTGTGGGTTGGTGAGGGAACTCTCTGCAGCTGGAAAATGTAACTGTTTGTGGTACAGGGCCTCATACAGGGTCTTGGCAGCGTGTGATAGGGATTGCGCTATGTCTTACTTAAATTCCCAGGCTGAAGTCTGAACACCCACCAAACATTTGGAATAGCCAGTGAAATGTCCTCTGGATTTGATTACACCCTGACAAAATGTCCAGAGGTTATATAGGCGGTTTAATATCCCATCAGAGGCCTGTACTTGGAGATGTGAGATACAGTTGAGCCTATAAGAAACACGTGGCCATCCATAGTCTTTTACCCTTCTTATTCAGGATTTGCAGCACTGCGACACGTTTTAAATGCTCATGGTGGTGGCAGTGGCGCTGATGGCATATTTAAATTTGGGATACATGTGGTGTGGGTGAGAAAATGACATTTAATTACACAAAATTGGCAGATACAGAATGCAGAAGCTGGGAGACTGCTGTGGTAAGTGGGGTGAGGACAAAGAAAGCTAGGAGCTCATGAGGACATAAAAGCATACCTGCACATAATTATCCCAACTTCATATCTGCCTGGGTATCAGTAGAAGGTAGCAGACTTTGAAATGCAGCACACACGGACGCACAGCTAAATACAGCTGTTTATCAACCTTAAAAGGGAGCACAGACTGTGCGGAACCTTTTAGCAGCACAGGTGGTGTGCTCTTGAGGCGGCTTTTTCATTTTGGCTTATTTCAGTGCCAAATAAAACACACAAGCCTCCAGCCTCCACTGCCCTTGCATTAGTAAAAGACTAAACAGTGCTGCAGCTTCCTGATGACACTAGACAATCCTCTATTTTCAGCACTGTTGTGGAGACAGTGGGTTTACAGGCGCTGTTTAAATTTAATCAAGCTGAAAGAAGAAACAGATGATTCATTAGGGAGGCAGACTGTAAAGGAGATGCCCAATATTAACCATAAAACAAAAAATTTCTATGAGGAAAAAGAGAATTCAATGAGAAAAGGGACACATGGGAAAATACTGCTGAAATTACCATCAATAATGTCAGGCATATAATCTAAAAAACAATGTGTGGCCCTTTAGTGCGCTGCTTTAGGCGATATCTAAGCCAAAATCACATAACTGTCAGTGGTTGGGACACACCTTGGATTTCTTTCTACTTTCTACTCTATTTTTGACGTAACCCTCTTTTGGTGGTACAACCGGATGGTTTTGCAATTGCACTGGTGAGTCACTTGGTCCCCTAAACCCTGCCTGAGAACCCACAATTGCACCATGACTGTAAAAGAATGGGTTTTATTTTTATCCCAAATGCTTTGATCACTCCACAGAAAGTTTAATTACTAGTCCAGATCAATGGAAAGGGCAGCACTCCTTTCCCCCAGTCAGCTCGTCTTCATTTATCTTTACGTCATCCCCGGTTCGGTTCTGTCTACGTTGGTGCCACTTACGAGGCCACAGGGCATCCACTGACCCAGGGTGTGGTCTAGGGGGTTGCTGGGAGGGGGCAAGAGAAGGGGTTTCATCAACACCACATTTAATCTAAGATCAAAGAACTTTAACAAGCACAGCAAGTACATTTTTAATATGGCCACAAAAGGGAAAAGAGGTTTGACATGGATTAATTCACTTTAATCATGGGCGGTCTTTCATCTATTGTCTCAGACTACAAGCCTGAGCTTACCGTAAAGATTAGAGCAGTAATTATATTAAATGCACAGTTGAAGATGTTTGCATTTTTCAAACCTGTGTGATTTTCAGTCCTATAAATTTGCATTTCTACTGGACTGGTGTTTTTGAGTAGCGTTCCTTGAAAATTACACATAATGACCTCTTTTGCTGGCCTTTCATTTGAATGTCATCATTAGGCGGCCATGTTAAAACCACAAGGCTCCAAAAAACGTTCCAGAAGTAGGCTGAGGAGCAGAGGATTCAACCTTGCATTAATCTTGTCCTCCCAGTGCCACCTTATTGCTTTAAAAAATATGTTTATACACTACTAATTTGCTTTTACAGGAAATGTAATTGTTGCCTGGAATCCATTCAATTGGAAATGGTTTTTCCAGTCCAGGAAGGGTGACATCTTTATATTGCCCAGAAGTCACAGGGAGGAGGGTTGGGTGGGTGGTTAGACGTACAAAGCTAAGGACTATGACACCATAGCCTTGGATTCGGGTCCTGTGTCCCACATGTTGTTAGGAATAGTTACTTAAACACTTACTAAAGGTGAGGTTTTGCTTAAATATTGTAAAAAGTCAATGCGTCCTGTCTCATGCGTCAACTCTGTGTTGGCTTTTTCAATACTTAACAAAAACTATCATCTTTTACTAACCTTAACCACGTGCCTTGAGTTGCCTTAACATATCCATAAAACATTGATCATGCCAAGGAACATGTATTTTAGGTAAAACAAATGAAATACTTTGTTTCGTCAATCTACAAAACATATTTGCTAATGCAAATAAGTTGTTTATGAGCATCACTTAGGAGACAGTGTTGGTAAGGTCTAAAATGTCTCCAGTCTTTGAGTTGTTCTTAGGAATGCCAAGGTAAAAGTAAATAACTAACCTCCATTTTATATTTTGCATCTGCTCTCTTTCCCCCAATTGTGCGTATATGGTGCTTTCCTAGGCTGCGTTTGCACAGATGTTGCTTAAGTCATTTGTTTGTCACAGTAGGTTTAAAGCACAGATACCAGAAATTCCAGACACTGTATGCTATTGTTTGTAAAGAGCAAACTACACTCTTAGTTTAGTTTTAGTTTAGTTTACAGTGTGTGTTGGGCTCCAAAAGTAATCAGAGAAGTATATTTTTTATTCCTTGTTGGCCAGAAACAGAGTTTAAACATAGTTTCCATTAAGAATCTGGTTTCACTGATTTGTTGTCATAACCCTAACCGAAAACAGTCCCAATTAGCCTTCACAATGCCAATTCTAAGGTCTTTCACCAATACCCAAAATGTGGGCAGTACTTCAACCAAGCAGTTCAATGAAACAAACAATAGAAGAACCTCAGCCTGCAGCTGCTGAATGTGTCAGTAGTGTAAACACATCACAACACATGGCTGGCTAGTTGCCCCAACTGACATGTCTGCTTAAATCTCTGAGGCATGTTAAAGTTGTTTGTATTGTTGTTTGTTCGCATCCCGACTCCCAGACTTCAAATTCACTTGTGTAACCAACTGTGTCATTTCTAAAGATGTGTAACACAAAATTATCACACGTTCTATGGGCTGCAAAGCTGTAATATGTGTTTAATTATAAGGAAAGTCAATGAAATGGGATGTTGCACAAACAGAACCCCACATACTGTAGCTGAAGAAAACATCTGGATGTTTAATTCATACCAAATGTAGAGATTTTCTCAGTAACATATTATCTTACAGCACAATTCCAGTGAATCCAGAAATTAACGTCCTGTTACAGAATACCCCTATGGAAGTCTCCACAGTCCATTCAAGAATGAAGAACATACTGTGGAGTTAAACAGACCACAGCTGTTTCTGTACTGACTTTTAGTTGTGGAAAGTTCCCAGTGAAGTTAATTGAAATGTGGGGTCACTAGGAGTTCAACGGTGAGAGTTTAACACACTGAAATTAATGTCAGAGCACAGCACCCATAGAAATGGTGGTCAAGATACAGAGGAAACGAGAGAAAATGTAGCTAAAAAAGATAGCTTTACATGTTACAGTTTATGTAGATAGTTGGGTAGTAAGGCGGCACAATACTCTGGCTTGCAAGTAGGTAACTCAAAAAATTAGGGGCAGGGAACAAGTGATTAGTTTATGGTATAGATCCAGGAATTTTAAACACTGCAGGACTGGACATTTTTGATAGATTCTCATGAACTTCTGCAGTTACTGGAATGAAAGTCAAGCATGTGTCCCATGACTGTTTATCATAATGTGTATTTTAATGCACGCAGACGTGGATCCAGAAGCAGATGAAAAAAATTGCTAAACATTTCCTCTTATCAAAAATAGTAATCACTCAGACAGCACATACCACTGCCAAAGCTGTTTTTCAGTTTTTTTCTTCTAAATTTAAACTCTTTTAATGTACTTTAATACTTATTTTTTTATCAGGAAACAGGTTCTTTTTTCCTCATTATTTCAAAGTGTTATCACCTAGTAGACAAAACCTACACTGATCACAACATGAGAAACTGTTCTCTGGTGATCACACACAGTAAATGATTAAACAGGACTAAGAGTTTAGGGCCCTGCTAGTGGCTCAGTGAGGCTATACACACACAGCAGTGTTTTGAGCTAAATGCTAACACTATCACATTGACTATTTTAATATGCTGATGTTTAGCAGCTATAATGTTTACCACCTTCACCATGTTAGTTTAGCATGTTAGTATGCTAGCATGGTTAACATTTGCTAATACTGCCAAACACAAAGAACAGCTGAGGTTGATGGGAATGCCATTAAGTTTGCAGGTATTTGGTCATATATGAAAGTATTGAACAAATTAGAATTTTGACCTAATGATGGCGCTGGACGAAAAGTGAAGGGAACATAAATGTTTGTCCCAAATTTCATGATTATCCATCCAATTGTTGTAGAGACACATCGCTCAAAACCATAAAAATCAGAGGATCACAAAAGTCAGTTGACTTCATCCTCTGGGAACCATGAATGTCTGTACTAATTTTAAAACGTTGACCTGCTGGTTGAGCTAAAAGAAAAGTCGGGATCACCAAAGTCAGTAGGATTCATCCACATGCCTCCACAGATCACACTGTTTTCCAACCACAGCGTCATATATTCCAAATCATGCCAAGCAATGTGTAAAAACTATCATTATCACAAAATTTGGTATTTGCCATGACTCACAGAAATTTAGTTCATCTGAGATAGTGTATTCATGTGAAAATTTAAATGTAAGAGACCTGTGGCCATGGTATTGTTCCTTAGACGTAACATGAACGGCAATGATTTAAACGTAACTCTCTATTCAAGCCCCAAAGTAGCTCTTTTCATTGACGTGTGATTTAAAAATGCTTAAAAAGGCAGTTTTAATTGAGAGTTCCTTAGGTTACACCCAAGGTTAACAGCTTCAGGTTAATGGCTTATTTGAAAGGAGAGAAAATGAAATGTTCTCATTTCCCTTTCCATGTTATCCCTCAAGGACATCTATGTTCCACATAATCGGTCCAATCATTTACTCTGCAAGCCAGATTTATGCAGAAGCATTCAAGAAAATTGCTTAAAAAAAGGTGAAGGTGGCAATTACAGTAGCTGGTGAACTCAACTAATTAACAAGCAAGGCTCAGTGGTTTTACATGACCATTTACAAGGTTTGACCATTGTAACACTCAGTTATAAACTGTATTGAAAGGACTATAGAATGTCCCTGATAGTGAGAACTAATGTTTTAAAAAATTATTTTTGAGTATCAGTGGTTTTTAATGCCAAATGGATTTGCTGATTGAAGAAACAAACATCAAAAGAACTGCACACATCACAATGTTATTTTTTATTGAAGTGTTTCCATGGACTATTTGCACAATTTAAGCTTAGCTCACAGAGTTTGTTTGCATTCATTGCATGACTAAATGGTTTATTAGTTCACAGTATTAGTGCAAAAGTAGAAGAATAAGTACTTTAACTGTTTTTTTTAATATATATAACTAACTGGGAATAAGTAAATTCCCTTTGTATCACATTCTGACTTTAGTTTTTGGCTTTTAAACACAATCAAAGAGCCTTCAGAGGACGAAGAACCCGCATCCTATACTATTCATCCAACCAAACAATACATGCCAAATGATCAGGCTAATCTTAATGGTAAGAATGTAATTCAAATTTACTTAAATTGAGTAGTTTCTTAACAACTTAAGCCATGAAAACAGGAAAGATTGCAAAGAAAAACATCCATCTTAAGTACTTAATCATGTATTTAGTCTCAAAATCAAGTTTTTAAAAAAAAAATGCCGCTCATAAAGGTCGAGATAAATCTACTTCTACAAACAAGAGTCAATATATTAAAGGCAGAATAAAACACTGCTGACACAAGAAAATTCAACACTGGAAACATTAGCTCTTCCAACTGGCAGTTTACACTTTTTATAAAAATAAAAGCCTTTAAGCTTTTAAGACTTAACATCTGTTAAAACTGACTTAAGATGGATGTTTGTTTATTTTAGTTTTCCATAACCACAAGTAACATACATGTAGAGAAAAACACTAATTATCATGATGCTACAAAAGAGCTCTTAATAGCCTTAATGTTGATGCAGCACATAGATAATGTCTTTGTCTGCTACAATACTTTACTTTATACCATCTCTAATCAGACTGATGGCCATACTCATTAAATCATATTTGAATTTTACTATGAAGCATGGTGCACAGCAGTATCAATGGCCAATTGATGAAAATTAAAGTTTTACATGTATTTAACTTCTGCATTTTTGACACATGTAGAGCTGTCACACCATGTGTAATGTGAGGAAGATCAAAATTCAAGTTGATATACCAGGAAATGTATGCAAAATATGAATATTTAGGTGATTTAATCTACAAAACCTCTTATTTTATTTTATTCATTGTATCAGGTGCAGGTGTGTAATTCCCGAGCCAGCAGCAGCCAACACTATAATACAGTAGCATGCATCAACCTGAGTTTGTCCAAAAATATACAATGTCATCAGACACTAATATTTGAATAAAAACCTATGGCATAAGCAGGTATTTAGTTTGTCTATTTGGGCTGTGTTGGGTTATTCTTAAATGAAAAGCTAGCTCCCTCTTGTGGACAAGACTGGGACAGTATATCAAGCCATAACCCATCTGTTGCCAAATAAACAACCTCTCCAGAGTTGACAATGCATAATTATTATGGCATCGAAAATATTATTGTATCCTGTGATAGCACAAACACACACACACAAGTACACTCATAGCATACAGACACACAAACACACACACAAAGCAGTGCGCACACACACATTGCTCTATGTTGACAAATTATTGAATAGACCAAATTATAAATCAATAAATAAGAGCATTGAATATCTGATCTACAAACTACTACATTACATGAGTCCTTCGGTTCTCACACAATATAGCTACAAGCATAGTGTCCTATATAAATTAATATCTTGACTATTAATATGACCGATTACACAAGTGCTATTTAGCTGACCCCTTTGCATACTAACCATAATGACACCAGTTTGTCTCTCACAAACTGTATAACAGCACTTGCCTATAATGGAGTTCCCTTTTTATTTACTTGTATATGGATGTTATCCTTCTATTCAAGTTTTTTATTCATTTTTGTTTTTTGTAGTAGTAGTAACTAAAGGTTCTGGGCCCAGATGGGCTCCGCGACCATAATGTAAACACAAATGAAAACTTCCTCACAAACATTGCCTAAATACACTGCACTGTGCATTCACAGCCTGGTAACGTGTTTTAACAACCAACCTGAGCAGCTAAAACTAAAACAAACCTTCTATTTCATTGTTCATGCAAAGTTATAACATTTAGGTACCTTTTAGTACTTTTCTTTAAGCTATCCATTTGAAGGTTGTTCTACATTAGGGCATTTGGGACTGATCATTATGGCTTTGTGGCCTTGTTCTTCCAGGAATGTTGTATGCTTACATGGATAATATCCTGTTTGGCTCCTAGTTAGTAGTCTCAAAGAACATGAAATCCTGTATGGAAAGAAGAATTAGAAAGAGTTAATAGAAAAGCAAATGCATTAAATCGACACATATCTAATGCCTAATTGCTGTTAAAATATACCAGCCAAGGTGCAGAATTTATTCACTCAAGTCACTGCCAAATTAACTGTGAAAACATGCTGAGAATTTAGCATTTAAGCATTTTAGCAAATGTGACTTGTGCTACTACAGAAAGTGGCTTTGACAAGCTGTTTTGCATTTGTGGTGATTGGGGTGGTTTCAGGTCACGTTCCCCATAAAATGTAGGCTAAGTGGTACATTAAGTGGTAGGTACATGAAATTTCCGACTACCAGTGAAGAGAAACACATCCCCATGAAAGCTGGGTTATTTGAGGCTATACTGCATCTGTAACAGCCACATTTTGGCAATAGTTACTCTTATTTTGCTATAAGAGAATGCTAAAAAAGAAATAAGTAATTGTGTTGCTTTTTGGACATGCTGAGTAACAACTTAAGCTTATTACTTTACTTACAATGAGAAAACATGCACCGATCATCACAGCCTTCATTCTCACATCCAGATCCATGGGGAACTGGATACCAAAGTTGTCCGAATCTGTGAATGCTTCCCGAAGAAGTCCTGTCCACTGCTTACTGATTTTCCCAATCTTACTGACTTCATCCATTGTCAAAATCTGCAGAAAGAGTTAGAAGAGATGAATAAATGCTGACATGTGTTGCATTAGGATAAAGATCAATCCCTAGACTTGTTTGGTTTTATTGGCGGGAGATCATGGAACAATTCATAATCCCATCCAATTTCAGTTTGCCCACTACCACAGTAATTTGAGTTTTGTATCCCAGTAATGACTTCAAAGCAGCTAGAGAGGAACCGGGATAGTAATATCATGCTTCAGTTACGCCTCCTCTGGGTCTGGTAAAAGGTCTCTATCACTGACCCAAATCCCCTTCACAGCTCAATCTAATAAAACCAGCTGAGCCGTGGAACAATGGCCACACTGTACCACACAAGAGCATGCCCTGTGCGATGGCTTCATCCAAGCTACAGCCCGCTCTGATTGGAAACATATTTCCTGCTTCAAGGCACGAGGAGGATCCCTTACAAAAAAAAAATGTCCAGAGGGCGAGAATGTTACAATGTCGTGTTATGTTTTCACAAATTTAATGGATTTCTGTGTTTAGATAAACCCACCTCAAAGTCAACATCTGGAAGGCAGCTCCATCCACAGAAGGGCCCATGGATCTTCAGTACAGGCTCAGTGTGTTCGTTCGCAACGATGAACTTAGGAGAGAACGGGTGCCATTGTTGCATAACGTACCCCACTATGTTACCGGGGGGAGCCTGCACCTCCAGCTGAGTGAGGGATTGTGGGAGAACAGAATGTGATTTGTACTCATATCCTCACAAGAAATTGTGTTTTAAAGGAACATGTAAAACTAGACGACGTCAAGTGTAAACAATAATGGGTATGGTGAACAAAGACCACCTCAAACAGTGTAATTTCATGGACACAAAGTGAGCATGTCTAACAGTGGTTTCACTCACCTCCTGTAGACAACAAGGGAAGCAGCAAGACATGCACTTAAGTGGCCTGGTGATGGTGATGACCTCTTGTCCATAATTGTCGAGGACGTGGATGGTGAAGGGGCGCATGGGACCGCAACACTGTCGACTCAGGCAGTCGTTCTCCTCTACAGCGTAGAACACGTTCTGGCCCATGGCATTACGGACTTCATACTTGTTGTTGCTTTCGAAACCGACAAGGGCTGCATGGACGAACGATACGTATGAAGATGTCATTGCTAAACACACCCACCTGTACTTAACATAACAAGCAGCATAAATTATAGATTTTCTTAGAGGTCGGTGCATGTTTACATACTTTACCTTCAACAAGCTCAACTTTCTGTTTGATGAGTAGCTGATCCACCTAGAAAACCAGACAACCACATAGACTGGATTCAAATTTACGCATTTTTGGCTTTTAAATGCAGCTGTTCAGTGGAGTAGGTGTAGTTGGAGGGGAGGGTTTAAAAAAACAAATTGGCATAAACATGCTCACATTTTGCATCTGGCCAATAAAAGATAGTGTGGGCCACTGAGCTGTTAAAATAGATTAGTCCAGTGGTGTAGGTTATAAACAGTAGACCTGTATATTGTTTTTCTGTGGACGTTGTTATGTATTTGTCAACCACTGATGTGTATAAATGCATCTCCAACAGAGAAATTGATTGCATAGTACAGTTTCTGGGCTTTCAATCTGCAGAAGTGAGGGCTAGTAGCAGCATCAACAAATCAGCAACTTCCATCCCAATAGACCCTTTTTTTTTTTGCAGTAGACAATTTGACTTGTCATTGCAGCAATAGCGCAGGTGTTATTAATAACCGTATCGGTGTCTCTGCTCTATATAAATATCCCAGTGAGCCAGCATGCACAATAGCAGGACCCTGAAACTGAAGCAGCTTAATGCTAGCTTAATACTCTGTCACTGGACTAGTTGGTGATATTGTATCCTAAGCATGTGGATGTTAAATATTTAGGGACCGAAAGGGAAGATGATACTTGCTCATTTCCTCTGGCCATGATGAACAAAAGCAACAGACCTTATGTAGACAATAGGTCCCTGGCCGAGGAGGGCACCATGTATTACTTACATTAAACATTTGTAAAGGAAACAAAAACAGCTTTATTTCTTACCTGAGTCAGGTATTCTAATCCTGGTGGACAGCCTGGTATTCCCGGGCTGGGCATAGCACACATATTCATTTTGTTAGACTGGAGGGAGACCTGTTGATAAATGGGATGTTTAAATGAGATAGAGCGCCATCTTGTGCTTATTCTGTGACACTCATAAACAAATGGAGATAAATCGCGGCAGATGGGACAGCGCCTATATGGTTTCTCTATCTGTCTGTGTTGTATTCTCGAGGTAACGGGGCAGCCTGGAGCCCCCTTTGTCCCCTCTACTATCGTGTCCATGCCCCTGTTAAGGTGTACACGAGCAGCGAAGCAGCTCTTCCACAGACCTACATGGTGGGCGACACAGATAATCTTGGTTGTATCTGGAAGTGACGGGCTTCTGACGGGAAGGCACCACCATGAGAAATCCTCTTACTCCCGTTTGTTTAAACACGTAAACAACAGGCCTAAAGCCAACACAAGCGACACCGCCCGTCTCTAATATGTAGGCCATTTCGGTGCAGATCTCTGTGACTGATTATGATTTCAGCGTGAATGTCTATGACTGTTTCGTCAGCTGGTAAAGAGAGCGCACGCCGTGGTTTGATCAGCTTACTTTTCCATTCAAAGGAGATGGTAACTTGTAAAAAGCGACGACACTTAGCCTGTACAGTTTACATTAGCCATAAAACATACAGCTATTCTGTCGGAATCAGAATTACTCACCGATATTTCACCTGCTACTTAAAATAATAACAGGCCACTCCGGAACCAAGCCTGTGGAATAAACCTATAATCTCATTGGTCGACGTCAGCGTACTTCCCATTTTCATGCACCAATGATAAGACGGGAGTATAGAAGAGAACTCAGCAGAACAGAGTAGAGTAGACTAGAACAAAATATAACAGAACAGGTCAGAATATCAATAATGATTAAACAGCCTGCAGTATAGAAAGCATGCACAATGCATTGGTTTGTTATTTTTACAGCTGAAAAGAGCTTAAAAGAGGTTTTATTGGGAGTTTTATTAGAAATATTTATAGTGATGATAAATTAAGATATTTACTTTTTTTTTTTTATCCTCTAGACGTCACCAATAACACAGACAAGCGCAGCAGATTGAAAAGGCATTACAGTATTATCTCACATTACATGCACAGTGCAATGGGATGTTTTACAAAAACAATGTTCATAATAAACCTCAACATCTGCATCATATATTGTATTTTATTTCAGATAGTTACAGCAGGGTCATTTTGCTGTGTGCCTGTTGTTGTGAATTAGTTTTTGTATCTTTAAAAAGATATATCATTAAATCAAAATAAAGTTCTACATTTAATTTTCTACTGAAGAATATACTGTATAGTACTGTATAACTTGGAATCCAAACTGAAGACCAGTTCCCTACCTCTCTATACCCGCCCCATCACACACACATATCCAGACATTCACTCACTATTTAAATGATCCATCTAAATATGAAAGGAGTAGTGGAAAAGACAACATAACGTCCAATGTTGACACTGTAGAAAGTTGATATGAAGCTGGCAGATCTTGTTGAACTGTGCAGCTCTGTCCTTTCACAGGAACCTTACTCTTTCAACTGTATTGTATTGGTCAATCCATTCAGCCACTGTTTTGTTGTAGGGGCCTCCTTTTTCTTCAGGTACATAAGAACCTTTTAAAAGCTGTGATTAGGCTATTGGAGGAGTTTTTGTTGTCTTCCCAGATATCCCTATAACCCACCCCAACGGTCAGATTATTAGGACACAACAGCAACACATAAAAATCATAAAAACACACATTTGTTGATACAAACAATATATGTGTAGATACAATACATAACGACTGAATGAATTCTATCCAGAATAGCATCGCTCTTCTGTTAAGGTTATATTTATACTATCAGATGTCATGCAGTTATTGTGTTACATCTACTGTATTCTAGCAAATTGCATGTTATGAGAGAAACTATAGTTGTGCTGTCCCTACAATGCAGTGGGAGAATAATTGTTAACAGCTGTAACCCCAAAAGCTGTACTCAGTGTCAGTCAGCTGCATACACAAGCAATAGAGACATGAAGGTAAAAGTTTCAGAGCAGAGCTTTCATCAGAGCATTTAAAAACAGCTGGATTCCTTTTGATATAACTTGAGGAAGAGAATAAAGGTAAGAGAACTTATAGGGAGCTGTTGCTGGGGTGGGAGAAAGGGAGAAAATATGGGAAGGTGATGATACTAAGTCATGGATGTTAACGTCTGTTTACGTTAGCTTCATTCTCATCTTGTTAGTTTAATTTTTTTGTGCTTAGTTCATTATTAGGAAGGCGGCTGTAGGTACAATGGCCAGAGGACATTCAGATGATGTGACCTTCTGGCAGCCATATTGGAGGCCCTCAAGCTTGGATTGCAGTTTCTAAGTTGTGTGATTGTTTTCTTGAAGTGGATCACCTTGTATTGTGTTTTTGGCTGGAGATTGATTATTATTGTCATTAATCCCACATTATTTTGTCAGTGCTTAACCGGATTGCTCTTCCAATTTGAAAATATCACCCTTTTTGCTGCAGGCTTACAATCCTGATCTGACTATCTGATAAGATCAATGTTAACAGCAATATACAGAAAGAAAAGTCAAATCCCTTACAAAAGAGGCACCTGTGAAATCCATGTTTGAAATGTCAAATCTCCGAAAACCACTTGTGCCTGTGTCAGTTGAACCTTTTCCAAATGTCCCTATATGTGAATTTATCACATGTGATTAAGGAAAAGAGCTCTGACTGGATGGTCTAGCAAAGTCACTCATGCAAGACAACTGAAAGATGATCTTCCTGAGGAGCATCCTAACCTTTTTTACATTTTGCATATAATAAGTACCTGAGCAAATTTTATTTCAAAAACAAGGAGCAGTCTACTTGTTTAGAGTCTTATGCTGCACTGCAAAACATTATATCTGAAAGACATTAGTGGTTTATAATAGATGAAAGAAGACATAACTACATCTTAAAGAGAAAAATCTTTACACACAGCTGATGTGCACTTGAACTTTATGTGTGGTTTATTATACTTTGTGTCCACTGGAGAGCAGTGTTGAGCTAATGATGCTCGGCCTCATGGCCATTACTATGACTAATGCAGAAATTGCCTTTTCATTTTAAAACAAAATAGTCACAAACAGACACACACTGATACACACACACACACACACACACAAATACACTTACTACTCTATTACAAATGACATGACGTTGTTGGGTCGAGTATCCTTATTTGCGAATACAAATTACCTGATTTCCTCAAGCGCTACTGATTTCTCCAAGAAACACTAATGAGAACAAATGATGACTCGCACACAGATCTGCTGACACTTCAGGCCCAGACAACTAAAAACACGTTTTAATTGATTCATGTTACAGTAATTGCCTGTAGTGACCTGACATAGCCTAGAAAACACTGCATATACAATAAGTAGTGTGTTTTCTTTAGTACAAATAAACAAATGTATTACATAAAGTATAAATACTTGCTTATATTTTTTACAATAGCTATATATTTTAACATTTTTAGGTATATATTTAATTAAGCTTTAAACACACTACATCACATATGAAATAAAGCTGAACTGTTGGTAGCATCAAGGGCCCATTTTATCACCCCAACTGCCCGAGCAGAACAGTGGAACTTATGTTCTTCATCAGTGAGATCAAAACAAAGTAATGCAATGGCTTTGAAATGGTGGCGTTCTGTGCTCCCATCTGAATAAACAGACCGGACAGTCAGGGGTCTTTGAAAGCCAGTCAGATTGTCTTTCTGACTCCTAGAGCCCAGTTACTCCCACCAGGGGTTTGCGTGTGTGTGTGTGTGTGTGTGTGTGTGTGTGTCTGTGTGCACCAATTGTACAGTCCCTACTCTCTACATTCCTACCTGTTTTACAATTTTTTTCTGTGTGTTTGTGTTTTTTTTTTTTTTTTTTGCGTGAAGGTGGTGCTCTTTACCCGCATGGGTAATCTTTCGTGCACTCCTAACGAGGTTGTCATATTCGCCGCATAATGAGGAGCCTAAAGATGAATGTAAAAATGCCTCCATTACACCGCTTTCATCCTCTTGTTCATTAGGTTAGCATAAGGTTACAATACATTACACCAGTCCCAATGTTCCACACACAAAATTGCATGTGTCACTGAGGGGTTGTGTGTTAGTTCGCCATGATAATGTTCATTCATGCACACACAAACACACACATAGTGCTACTGTACCTGCCTAGACTTAACCCTTAACTGAACCTCAACATAGCACTGATTCTCAGCCTAAATCTGACTTTTTCTACCATTGTTTGGAGAATAGGTCTTACAAATGCCCACATAACAAGGGTTTTCTAATGCAATTTGTCTGTAATTCACACTCACACACACACAAGAAAATGCAAATCTACTGGGTATGTTTTTCATCATCAGTGGATGTCCGAATTTGCCACATTCACCGCTTTTGTTATTCCGTCTCTGTCTCTTCACCTCTGCCTGTCCCTCACCTCCCTCCCTCTTTTTTATTTCTCCCATTTCTGCACCCCTGTCAAGTGCTTTGTTTGCTGTGACTTTCCATGCGGTTATCTGAGCGGAGACAGTATGCCTCACCCTGGCACAGGACCTCAGTTTCCACGGCAACTTTATAATTGTTTTGGATGCGTTCCAGACTCCACTGGATACCGAGGCATTATTGATGTCAAAAGAAACATGTATGAAATGAGGAGATGTGGAGGCGTCCATATGGTTCTGTACACAGCCTCATGCAAAGCCATTTAACCATTTTTCAATGGGAGTTTTGTGATACCGCTGAATAGATCCCACATGTGTCGCATGATATTTCATAATTTTGATCTTTATGTTTCACAAAAGGATAATGGCTCGCAATACAAGCCACTGAACTGTGCAATATTTCCCCTATTCATGTCATTAAGTCATTGTCACAGTATGCACTGCTGGGTTGAGTATGGCAACCTTACTGAATACAATATGTCCATCATGATGCATTTTAAAAAAGAAATCTGAATAGTGAAAATGAGAATGAAGTCCAGTGAACACATGAAGGAAAATAAAAGTGTGGCACCAAAAGCTTTCTCCAGTTACCCTAAAGTACGTAGCTGCCGGCCTCATTCACTTCAAGTCGTCTTTGTTTTGACAGGAGAGGCGGTATGAATTATCCCAGTGCTTGTCACCATAACCATATTGTGACCCCCCCCATCCCCCACCTGTTGCCACATTAACCACTATGCCGCAGCACTCATTAAAATAACATATAGTGTCAACAGCAGTGTGGCCCCAAGTGGATAAACCCAAAATGCTCTGTCTTAACTCACAAATCCACAGACTTGTCTGTACGTCAGAGAATTGCCCTCCGAGTGGCAGGTTTGCTTCTTACTGTTGCTTATGAAACTCGGCGCTGTTATATCGCAGAATTTGTGATAAAACTCAGCTGAAATGAGGTCCTGACTGATCTTTTTTCTCTGATCTCAAGCCTCCCCTCCCTCCGCTTAATTTATGACCTGTGAGGAGGAACCCAGGGAGTGAGAAGTGAGTGAGACTGGTGTGAAAGCCCTGAATAGAGCAGGGGCAACAGGCCCTCCAAATAACACAAAAGAGGCACCACAGCTGTTTGGAGGCAACACAAGCCTTCACGAGGCACTGTCTTCTGCACTGAGCTCCCAGACTGGCACTCACGCTGACTTTGTAAGCTGAGTTGTTATATGAATACTGTAACACAATCATCACATTAAATTTGTGGGTAGAAAACCTTCCAAGACAAGGCCCATATGAATAAAGTTTAAAAGAAGTAATGTTACCAAAATAAGTTTGGCTGTTTTTCTTGAATAAAATCCATCATTTCTTGTCACTGATATTTATTATTGGCCCTTAACTGGTCACTAAAAAAAGGATGTTCATACTGTGACATTTGCCTTTGAGTTATTTGATCTATGCTAGCAACCGAACGAGAAAGAGGGGAAGATGTAAATGAGGTGGAAAAGGGATCAAACCTGCTTCGTTCCATAGTGAGAGCCAAGAGGAGGGAAAGAAAAACAGCACAACAGCCGATCACCTTTACAGAGGGCTGGATCATTCGAGGACCCCGCTGAGCCGCAGGGAAGTGTCACCAGCCTTCGTGAGCTCGCTGTCAAGTGCCGGTTACTGACTGTCAACTGCAGCTAAAAATGATTTCAGAATCCGGGGTTAGAAGTTCAGCGCACTGTTTTCTTCCTCCAGACTGAGGGAAAAACGCTGTCACCGTTGCTGGGCCCGTAATAATTTATTCCCCCCTGTACAAAACTCTGTTGGCTCCCCGTTCCTATGTCTGCTTCTTAGTTTTGCACTCACGCCCATTAGCTAGCCACATGCGGGACACGTGTGAACTTTCAGAGTCATGGCGGCTTTTCGTATAACTTAATTGCAGCCCATATTCATCATCATGACTGTGTTAGAGGAGGCACTATTGTAAAACTGCTTACTGTTGGGCATCTTTTTATGCATTTATGTGCCAGTTTTTCAGCATTGCATTTGCGTTGTGTTGTCAGCATTATTGAGCATGGACTATTGTCTTTGCAAACTTCTGTTGAAGCATACAATCTTTTTCAGACTCTAGATGCACACACTTGAAACTGCATTGTTGGAATGAAATAATAATATAACTTAAATACTTGGCAAGATGAGATAATATTTAGAAATTATATTAATTGGAAACTTTTTGGACATTACAATGAAAAATGTTTTTCTCAGGTACAAAATGGATGAAAAAGAGCTTAGTCTGCTCTTTTTCTCCTTCTCTCTGTGTTTCCCATCCATCCATGGAGAGAGTATCCGGAGCCATCTGCAGACCACGATCCATCCCCAAACACTGGGGATCACAAAGGTGTTATTTTTCAAAGCTGGCCCTGTCCACCTCCTGCCGAGGGTGTGCGGCTGCGGTTCAAGGGAAGGTGGGAAACTTCTGAGACCCTGTTCCCCTTGTACCCCCCTCCCTGTCGCCTGCCTCCTTGGGGGCAGCCCTTTGAGGGTGTCATAACTGCGGCCTGTATAACATGGGTTACTGCTGACGGTGGTTGGTCACAGTTGATGAAGCCTTTAAAGAAGCCTCGCCTCTCATGGTTTCTGTTAAAATTCTGGGGAGCAGGAGCAAGGCCTGGCTCCCAGACAATTACAGACGTAGTAACGGCAGGACTCTGGAGTAGGCCTGCATTTTGACTTGTCATGGGTAGAGGGTGCTCCAAGTCCATGTTTGAGGAGAATGTTGTTCAGTGCATTGCAACCCTACACTACTGCTTTCTCTTCCCCCTCCAAAAAATGAAATCACCCTCTCCATTTTAGTTGTGCGCCTCTATGCTTGCAAGTTGCCTACACAAAATGAGTCCTCCATGTTTTGTGTTACAAGGCGGTCTCCATTTCACAAAACTAAAGGGGGAAAAAAATCCATGAAGACTATGAAATATGCTCTAAATTGACAAAGCTGCAGAACATGCAGCTGTTGTGGTGCCATCCTGTTGTCTTGCGGGTTGGGGGAGGGTGTATGCAAGGTAAAATGGGACAGAAAGCCATGACAGTGTGGTGGTAATAGCATGAGAGGGTTCGCAGCACCTGGTACTCACCTCTTTCTCCGGAGAGTCCCTGTGGACATGGTGTCCTGCTGGCACACCGTAAAACTTGATTGTGGAAAACACCATCACGCTGGGACTGATAAAGGGAAAAATAGGAGATGTTTTTATTTTCAAATTTTGGATGTAACAGCAGAGGAGGAAAGAAATTGTTGCGCAAATAATGTTTGTATTCATTTCCAAAACCCTTGTAGATTTCTGACAAATGTTTGTTAGAGTACAGAAACTATTTAATTTTGAATGGCAGTTACTCTTTTTCTTCTGAAAACCAACTTACTTGCATCGGCACATGATCTTACAGTGTGGACAAAGGTTTACTCATAATGTATGGTTTTTAAAATGTTTAGGTGATATTTAGTGGATACAAATTATTTTATTTATTTATTTTTTTTTTTACTTTCCATCAATTCTTTTTTTTCTTTATATATCAATCTATATTATTATATTATTCTCTATATTCTAGTTATAGAGAAGATCTAGATATTCAGTCAGGGTCTAAATTATGTCTAAATTACTGTCTAGCATCCTATTGTCACCATAGGGGTTTTATTTTAAAAGAAAAATGTTACATGCCGGGGACCACAGATGCTTAGACGTGTTCTAATAAATAACATTTGACATCTATTCTGCAGTTTGCATCTGCAAATGCAAAATAATTATTTAAGAGTAAGAGTAGAATATTTTCAATTCAATGTTTAGTAAAAAAAAAAAAAAAAATGTATCGATTTTTTTACATTTTGTGTTTTTATTTTTAGGGTGTACACATCCTAAAAGCACATTTTACTACAATTGACTCTCAATTTTTTAGAAAACATTATTAGGACTTATAGGACGCATTACTAGTTTCAAATTTAAATGTATATCATTAAATTTTTCATATCTGTGCGGAAAGAAATGCTTGTGAAAATAAACGTGCGGAGGATAGTGCACCAGTATTGAATGTTAAATGAGAAAAACAACTCCATGCGTACAGTGAGTGTGCTGGTTCTCCACGGCTTAGGGAGTGTGTTGAACCTGGCCTGGCCAGACAGATACAGTGAGGCGGCCACCTTGCCCTGTGTGAGTCAGCGTCAGTGCAAAGTGCAAAGGCCAGCGTGGTTCAGGACTTCTCCTCGGGCCGTGCTACGTGAGCCGCAGCATGTGGACGACGTGCTCCGAGTGGCTCCGAGGAGGCTCAGCACCGCACAATGCTCCTCTGTTCTTTGTGCTGTACTTCTATCTCACTCTCTCTTTGTCTCTCTCTTTCTGTCCTGCAAACACACACTCTCTCTCTCTCTCTCACTCACACACACACACACACACACACACACACACACACACACACGCGCTGAAGAGTTCTCTCTACACAGTTGGAAAGACAGGGGTCACTGACTGGATGCTCCCAGCTGAGCACTTCAGTGCAGCCCTTCTCTGAAACACACACACACACACACACGAGCACAGGCACACACCTACATGCACACACACACATCCACACATTCACTGTGTTAATGTCTTTTTCCATTCTGGCACTCTGTACAAAGCTTTGGAGGTATTGCAGTCTGCGTTTCTCTCTGAAACTCGAGCATTAACTCAATGTTTTTGTCATTCATTATATAATCAGTACAAATTGTGTCACAAAGACATTCTTAGACAGCTGCGGGAATGCTGACTCTGTTGCTGAGAACAGAACAGTCTTGGTAGTAAAATATTTTAATAGTATCCCTTGAAACAAATCAGTCAGAAATTATCATTAAAACTAAAATCTTTTGTGTTTTCTTTTCATGGTTTGATTTTATTGGGGGCGTTTTAGTCTCATAAAAAAACAGATAGCGTTTTTAATTTAAATAAAAGAATAAAGCGATTAAATCATTCTTTAAGAGATTCTCTTCTCGTCCACTGTCATCATTGCTCTTATACAGGTGCTGCAGGGTATTCTGCGCACTACTGAGATTAAATTCAGGCTGCTTTCAAACCCCCAGAGCAAAGCAACCTTCAGCCTGGAATCTTACTTTGGGATCCCCGTAAAATGAGTAATTTCTTTGCAAGATCTTTTTTTGATATTTATTTTACAATAATGCGACCATTAATGGTTCAGGTAGATTGAAACCAGACATACAAGAAATTCGAAAACAAGGTTTGTGCAGTGAATGGGTATTTCATTAGTCCTGTAAGGGATGTCCTGCGGTGATTGGCTGGAAAGCCCATAAAGGTACTGAGTTTCACTTTATTACAAGGCAGGCTTTTCATATTATAGTAAATTGTAATAACTTATAATAAAAATAATGTTTAACAAAAAACAAACGAAAAGCATGAAGGGAGCAATTAAATTATACATGAGTAATAGAGACTTTACTCTCACATAACTTTTACTTTTTCTAAACTAATGGACCCTGCTCGGCAGATGATTCAATCGACAACCTCTCAATACGCCACTGAATTAATTACTGCCATAATGCTGTAGTATCGATCAAAAGCGCAGTAATCCTGTGGCCGTTAATCATTTGTGTCAAAATCGGAGAAACATAACCCAGCCAGGCAGTGCAGGGGGCGTGCAGAGGAAGTGGAATGCATGAGGAACAGGGAGGTTGATCCCTCTGCCGCTTTGACGTCAGGCATCCATCTACTGGTGTTATTCCTTAATCTGATTCACTTGGCTGCTCAGCAGACCAGTGTTGCCTGTTGGAAAGGTTTCATGTGTGTGATGGATGCTATTGTCAGAAATGCCAAGGTCAATATGCGACGCAGCAGCAAAAAAAAAAAGAGGACTTTCTTATTTCAAAAGTGCTTCCCATGTATCATCATCTCTGCAATCTGACCTTGCTTCCCTCTGTAATAACATTCAGAGGGAGGACAACTGCTGGGTGCATGCTCATGGGCTGGCGTTGATCTTTAAAACGGGTCATGGCGCAGCAGAGAAGAGGCCCGTGTCACTCATGACAGTATGCAGGCGTATTACTTACACCAAGACAGATTTGGAAATGGAGTTGTACTGTCTGGCGTGAATGCTGGGGGACAATTATGTCTTGATTTGAGCATCTGAACAGAGGGGCCACCATTTGACTGCACGCTTTCTGTACAAGAGCAATTAGCTGATATCGAGGCACATCATCATGTAAACAGATTTAGAGTAATGAAATGGCAATTTTGGCAAATGACAATAAAGGAGAACTTGTCGCATAAACGGATAAGAAATTCAATATATCAGTTTGTCAGTTTGACTGACAATGTCAGCCATAGTTACTTTTGCTTCACATTATATGATTTACTCAACCACATCACCATTAAAACTTAATCTCAGCACTGGCAGTTATTAATACCACATGAGGCAGTGGGCAAACCTTTTGTGAAATACAAAAGTGGGATTTTCTTCTTCTTCTTCTTCAATTAACTTGTTAGAATTTCTCAAAATTCTTAAAAAACATCCATTCATCCTCCCTCATTGAAAAATACAGAATCTATGAATATGCAAATATTGTCCATTTCAAAGTTTAACTACTACATTCACTGAAAAGTCCATTCTCAGTGAATGTACACTGGAGGCTTTAAGTTCCCACATCACACTTGTGTAAGCTACATACTGGACCACGATTAGCTTCAAAATGAATTGTGATGTAACAAAGTCATGTTCGTATATGTCTTCAACTCACATTAAAGGTGAGAAACTTTCCCACCCTCAGCAGATGAATGTGAGAACAGCCATGTAGTGTCAGACTCGGCACATACATCATTCTCATTCTGCACAGTGAAGGTCAAACCTCCAAGTGAAGTGACCATAAGCAAAACACATTTCTGATTGTAGGCGGACTTTAAATTATTAGAACCATTATACTATATTAAAACCACAAGTGGTCGTTTTTACCTACCACTCAGTTAATAGCTTAACTACTGATATAGTTTTAATGGGATTGTCTGATGAGGAGAAAAACATTACATGGTGTGTTTATAATAAGGCTGTTATCACCCAACAAGGTGGACATCACACACCATCAAATCTGTTTTTTCCCTGAGTGATGTAAGGAAATGGCTGCAAACCCTGAGTGGTGTTTCCCCACTGGGCCCTCATCTCCGACTGTCCACTGATTCACCGCTCCCACAGGGGAGACTGACCTCCTCGGCCACCTGGGGACGACCCCCCTACGCACAGTTAAATATGCTCACAGGAAGGAACCAGAGAGGAGAAAATCATGTCCTTAAGACTCTACACCAGGCCTGCTGTGTCCGCTCTGTCCAGCTTCTTTGTTTCTAAGACCAGGGAATAAGAAATACCCCAAGTCTTGGAAAATGACTTCAATTAACCATAATGTTAATCACTATTGCTCAGAACAAAAGTCAAGCTGAGAAATCCCTTGATGGAAATTGTTATAATTGCCCTAACAACGGGAATGAATATTTCTCCCTGCTTAATTACATGTGACTTAATATTTAAATATACCATTTGCGGGTTTTAAAGTATCTTAATCACAGCCATTAATTTTAAATATCTAGCATTTGGAGTGGCGGGGGAGGAGACAAACACCTTTTACAGTGTGACTGGTTACATGTGGCAGGTAACGTTAGCAGAATGTCAGGTATGTATTATGCACGAGGTGCTGCTGACAGGGCCTGTATGCCTCGACATGAACAGGTAATTGTGCTTTCCTCGTACAGTAGGAGGTAGGGAGCGATCTGTTACACACAAGCTGGAGACTGACTTGTGGCTCTGACCCATCCATCGTAAACAATGGCACTTTTCAGACAAAACTCAGGCTGAATTTCCATCACTGCGATAAAATAAGAGAGTGTGTGGGAATGTACTGTACTGGTCTTTTTTATATACTGTACTAAATTCTAAATTTGCAGGATTTACAGTAGTGCTGAAACGATTAGTGGATAAGTTGGTATGTCATTTATCAAGCAAAACTGCCATACATCAGCTGGTTCCAGCTTCTAAAATGTGAGAATTTGCAGCTTTTTTGTGTTTTAAAATAATTGTAAATTGAATATATTTGAGTTTTGGATTGTTGGTCAGACAAAACAAAAGCAATCTGAAGACGTCACCTTGGTCTCTGGGAAATACTGATGGACATTTTTTCACTATTTTTGCACATTTTATTGTCTAAATATTCTTATCTTGAAACCCCTTTACGCTTCATTGTGACCAAGAAGCTAATATTTTGCAAAACTGAATGCAGCACTGGTCATCAAAAATGTTCATTCCCTCCTCTCCCCTCGCTGTGGTCATTTAGGAACTCATGGCATAGCTTCTCGAGGTTCAGGGGTGGCAACCCCAGTGTCCTGGCCAGCAGCCAACAGTGACACTCCCAATCTGGCCACCTAAATCACCGCCTCATCTAATTGGCCAAATCCCCCGCTGTTCTCAGACCCCTGTTGATGCGTGGCAAAGGCCTTCTGAGGAATCAGACAGTGTTTGCAAACTGTTAATGTTGTGTTTGGTCAGTGTTCGGAGACGCTTCCAAGAGTTGGGAACATGCAGGTTATAAGGTCTAGGAAAAAAAGTTAGGATCAGTATTAGAGTAAAACCTAATTTTTTCATTTCATGTTTGAATTTCAACAGTGAGAATAAGTTTCCAGTTTCAGAGCAATTACTGCAATATACACAAATCAACCAGACACTGGGATGCAGCATTTCCACCATGCTGTCACTTATCGAGAGTTGACAATAAGCTGAAATGCTGCAGGGCTAACAAACACACAGACATACATAGAGAAACACACACACACATCAACAGACAACTGTGCATACACACACACACACACACACACACACACACACACACACACACAAGTTAAGCAGGCCTTTGGGTCACGCAGTGTGAGTGAAAAACAGAGAGTGGGAGTGAGCGAGCAGCTGCAGGAGCCATGGGGAGGGTTGGGCCTTACGGCGAGCAGCGAGGGGCTGGGGGAGGCTTAGGGGATGGAGGAGGCTGAGGAGACTGGGGAGGGCTGCGGGGAGACCCTGAGCTAGGGGCCGCCTGTTTAATTGGAGCTCATTTACACAGCAGTGGAGCAGGAGACACCTGAAGGGCCTTCCCTGCTTTATCAGCTAAATGGCTCCCGCTCCCCATCCTCCACAAGTCAGACTTCTCTTCTTGTTTATTTACTTGTTTCTCTCTCAGAATACCATTCCTGATTCTTTTTCTCCAGATCAGGCTTGCTTGAACTGTCTGTCTCCTCAGATATTAGACTTTGCAATGAAGCACATATAAAGTTATCATTAAAAACAGCAGAAAAAGACAGCAGCAGTGAGGAAGAGAACACTCACAGGTTGCTGATATGCCTCGTAAACTGAATTATAAATGGTCTGCGCCTTTAATATGTTATGCTGATGTAAAATAATTAAATCACTTAGTGTTGACAATGATAATACGCACCATACCATCTTCCTGTAGCTTTGAAAAGAAGGTAGAAGATGGCGAGGTGGAAAACAGGAGGGAGCTGTGAGGGGGAGTATGATGAGGAGGAAGAGGAGGTGGAGGAGGAGAGGAGCCCAAAGAAGGAACAACTTACTGTAATCATAGTCATGTTCAATCAGACACCTGCTATTAAGTTGATAAATACACTTTTCCCAGTGTGAGTCCGGATACACTGAGTACCCCTAAGGCACTGTTCTGCTCTTTAACTACCTACTCTGCCTGGCTTCTTCACTCAACCACAGACTCTCTTCCCATTAACTCACATTTCACCCAGTCTCACAAGATGTCCCGAAATCCATTCCTTATAGGGCACTGTATGATTGACTAAGTGTAGTTCTCAACAGTGAGACTGAGAACAGATTTGGTGAGTGGTTTTTCTGGCTGTTGGGGAGTGAAAGGGTAGGGAGTTGGGGACATTTTCAGTCCATTAGTAAGTACTATTTTGTCCTTTTTTTCGTTTCGTGCTTACGGTAATAAGAAAAAATGGGAGCAGAGTCTATGTGTGTGTTGCGGGGGGAGGGAGGGAGGTTGTATGGAGAGGCTGTTGTGTTTGAGGCAGGGAGGGTGCACAGACAAAGCTTCTTGCCTCCTTAATCTCTTGTCTCGCCTTTTCAGCTCCCGTCGGTGCCCACATGCTGGCGACGGGGCCAAGAGGATGCCTCCTGTAGAGAATCTTACTCAGCACGGTGTCATGGCCGCCACGACACCTGATAAACATTAAGTACAGGCTGTGATACCTAAGTGTTATTATTGTTGTTTATTTATTTTATGTCCCCTTAGTGTTTTACAGCCTTCTCAGCTTGTCTGCAGCTGTCGTTTGGTAAGATAAGGGGGCGATATGGGGGCTTGCATGTCTTTAAGATGACTTTTCTAGTAAAATAGCTTACTTTAGCCTAGGTTCCAGATTTAAGTGGGCTCTGGGATTTAATTAGCCAAGTTATCCAGATCACTTTGTAATCCTGCTTTGAGAGTGAGGCACTACCTGAATTTATACTACTATTTTAGGGACTGTATGAAAATTATTGGTGTGGTGAGGGGAGCAAGGCCCTCCACAGGGCTATTAATGTTTTCTTTCATCCCTTCTCTTGGGTTAGAAAAAAACTACGCCCTTGCACACACAATTTACCAGTGTTAAATTGGTATGACTTGTTTAATTGTGTACCCCAATTTAAGCCTTAATATCTTATTGCAACTGTTAATGTGAGCCACCATTGTACACATTATTAAAACCCTGATACAGGGACAGAACTGTTGTACTCACATGGTGATGATGTATGTATGATGTAGTTATTTATGTAACTTTTAACTATATGGCAAAAAAAAAAGAGGCTGAAATAAAATATAGGATGAGAAAGAAATAAAAGGCACTGCTCTCCCAAAAAGAGCATACAACACACCACACTACCCTCAACCAAAAGAATTAAATTACCCTCCGACCTTTTGTGACCCCTTATCCCTTCTTATAATTTTCATACAATCCATTACTGTCCGCTTTGACTATACACAAAATACCTTCCAGTATCTTTGGTCCTCCTGGCAAGCATTACACCCCCTGAGTGGCTGCCTTTGGCTTGATCACAGGCCGTGGGGATGTGGTGAGGCTGCTGTTTGCAGCAAAGCCAATCTAATCTATAATAAGTGCGTACAATTTGCAAGCTTCTAATTCTTCTGTTTGCTGTGTTTTTAATCAAAATAAAGTTGCACAAAAATCATCTTCAAAAAAGATTTGTTCTTGAGTAAATTAGATAATAAGCGTCCAATGATCAGCAGTGTAACAATATTGTATTTGGGTTGTCTAAACTCCTTGCATCAATATTATGAATGTTCTAAAGAATGAGCAAAACTAACTTGTGGAAACAGCATGGTTAAAAGCCAGACTTCCCAACGTTATTGAAATCTAAACTTGCTTTGAAACGTGAATATCCTGTGTACATTGTCCCGAAAATATTTTCCTTAAGTTCCTCTGAGCTTTAAAAGAAAATTCATAACTTTGCGGGCAAAGTTCAAAACCATCCTCGGCTCGAACATCTGAAAAAAAAAAAAAAAGTGGCATAACATACAATTCCCCTCTTAAAATCGCACATGTCACTGATTGAGTTGCAAACTGGCTGGGACGAGATGCGTCTGGAGGCATCGGAGGGGGGTCTCTCTCCATCTTTCTCTTACTCCTCCATCCCTCTCTCTTCCTACATCTATCTATCGGCTGAGTGGAATTCATCATCTGTTGCGAGGGCGCGGCACATGATAAGCATGCAAGCGGGAGAGCCGGGCCGCTATATCACTGGGAATGAATGAACGACCTCGCTCTGACCCGACCAGGGGAGGAAAACACATGTTCTGCTGGTCTTGGCTGGCTGGCTACCTGCAGAGAGGGTTGGGAATTCCTCCAGCAGGAGGGATGGGGAGATGGAGGGATGGAAGAGGTGGTGGAGAAGGAGGAGGAGAAAGAGAGTCGGTCTCCATGTGTCTGCGGCTCCCCGACATTAACTTGGAGAGGATGTTGGCATATTGTCCTTTTGTCAGACATGGCTGGTGTCTTGTTGAAAGAGCTGAATAATTTAAGATGTATGAAAAGTTAGGAGATGAATTTGGGTGAAGAGGGATTCTGGGAGTTAGAGGGAGGGTGACAAAACATATAATGTATGGAAATGTGGTGCATTATATTAGTGGTACGTTGAACAATGTGTGAGAGTGTTAACCTCTGCAACAACCATAGACTAATAGACATTTAACATGACGTTATAAAGCTGCTAAGCCCTCTTAGACCCTGCTCACACTGCAAATCCTGTGTTTCCTGCTATGAGCTCAGCAAGCTCTATGGCTACCTATTGTTTTTTATTACGTGTAAAGCATTTTTCCACTCTCTAAATCTATGGGGGAATGGGAACTCTTTGTCCGCCATCGGCTCACTTCAGAATAAGTTTCTTTCTCCACCCATGTTCCAATGAAATGCAGCTCTGGATGTCATTACTGGTGAGTCTGTGTGCGCAGATGTTTGTGTGTATGTACGCATGCATGTGTTTGTGCGTGCAAGATGGAGTAGTCAGCCACACTTGAGAACCGTAATTTAAGATAATCCATTGTGCAAATACATGTGTATGTGTGCACTTGTGGCTACACACACATGCATGCAATTTGTTACAAAACACGCTCATGTATGCATGCATGTTGCAATGCATGTGCATGTGGAGCTGTAACAGAGTACATTTTGTATGTGTTTGCATTTGTGAATATTTTACGCACATGGAGAAACGTTGTTTGCACCACCACCAGAGCCCATATACTGTAGCTACCCGACTGTGTTTCAGTGTCAGACTGTTACAAACTGTGGAGAAGGGGCCTTGGCCTCATGTCTGGACATGGAGCTGGAGAATGTAGAAAAGGCGGCATGTGGCAGTGGAGGTATGGATGGCTACAGGAGGGCGTGGTCAGTGGATAAAGAGACCGATTCCTGTTACTGGGCTGTGGGATGAAGGGCGGAAAAGGGGTTGGTAAGGGGGTTGCTGGAGGCGGTCCACATCGCCCCTTTATTTACTTTGACCCCAGGTCCGCGGGAGGCCCAGGGAGGGCACATGCCAAACTCCCCAGGCGGGCAGAGCTGCCCTGCCCTCTCCCTCACCTCTCTGCCCGCCCCTCTGTCTCCAGTTAGATATATGTCTGTTTGGAGCCAGGGCTGCATCAGCGGCAATGATCTTCTCTCACTGACCTCACTGTATCTTTTTTTTTTTTAAAGAATCAACAGTTTATCCATGTCTTTGTATTTCTAAATTGTTTTTTTTTTAAATGTATCTAATATATGTGAATTTGGGTGACACTGCTGCTTCTTCTCTTTTGCATTTCACCATAAACCAACTGATTTTTTTTAAGCTTCTCTACAATAGCTGGGGTATGTTCTTGGACAAATTAATTTCTGTCACAAGCAACAAGACACATTAAACTTTAATCTTAAATAAATGTGACACGTGTTATTTGAGGATGCAATTTTATAAATGTGTAGAACTAATTGGTAAATTATGCATAGGCCTCATCAATCCCTTCCTTAATAAACTCACAATTAGTAGCATAAATGGAGGATGATGGGGGAAAAAAGGGAAAAGGAGAAAGAGCAGTGGCTCTTAAGATGTTAATTATTCAAATGAGGCAAAGTGTACCTGCCTGATGTCAATGTCATCACAGTAGTAATTATTACCATGGTAATGCTATTGCCATTGTGAATCAGAGTGTGATTTATTTAGTTAAAGCAATTAGGCGGTGATGTGATTAGAAATACAAACATAATTGCAAATTTAAACAGATTTTTCACTTTTAGTGGCCGTTTTCATTTTTTAGTGCACATTCCTCTTAGCAACCTTTGACACGACCCTCCACAGTCCCTAGCATTCATGGCAGCATTTAAATATTTCAATAGAAATGTGTACATACCGTCGTATAGATAATAAAATAAAATCTGGGGTCACATTTCTTTGGATTTTTATTGGCAAATAAAAGAAAAAGATTTTAGACTCATGGAAATTCATGTGAAAGTCAAAGTCAAAACAGAACCTTGGAGCAATCATCTCGGCTCAGCAGCTAATATGTCAGTTGAAAACCGATAGTGTTTACTGGGAACAGTTTGTATTTAATATTTTTTAAATAAGAACGTACCTTTTCACCCTGACATGTCTGACAGCGGAGGTTAGCCTGATGTTGACATCTTGGACTGACTGCTTTTCAGTAGCGAGGGATTTGGAATCGAGAAGTCTTGTTTAGCGAGGGGACGGTTAATTGATTGTCAAATCATGTCATAGTGTAGAGGGTAACTGAGATGACTCCGGGGCAAATATATCCTCGTGATCACGGTGCCCTCCTGCCCAGTGAGCTCAGCGGAGTCAGTCGCAGCACAGTGGCAGTGCTGAAAATGTCACCCCAAGATGACAGTCATATTCCATTACAGCTATCGCTCAATATCTTCATGCAGGGCAAATTACAGCGTTTCAACGGAGCATAAAGTAACAAAGGAAAAGCCATATGGATATAAAATAAACTGGAATTATTTTTGTGAGGACTCATAACTCTCAAATTGTACTTTATTTGTGGATTTGATAGTTAATCATGATTTCACAGTTGCATTTATGCTCTACAAAGAATAAATGGGGGAAAAGTTCACAAATGAAAATAGGCATGTTTTGTGTTGAGAGTAACATGCTGTGACATATTGAATGACCTATTACTCTACTGTAAACCGCTTTTCCATTGAAAGTTGAAGCCAGTGACAAAATCTATCCAATTCCAGTGGTTGTAAGTACCCAGAATGTATTGGACTTCTATGGGGACGCGAATGAAGCTGCTGGGCATCCAGCGAATTTCAGCTCCATCTTGTTTCTTGCCGAAAGGCTCTGGCGTGGGCCTGTGGTTGCCAGGCGCCTCCTGAGGTGACTCTATCAGAGCCAGTCAAGCCTGAAATCAATCACTCACACCCATCAAAGGCTGCCCTGCACCGCCATTGTGACTGAGCCATCTGGGCCTCAGCACACTGTCTACATTTATCTCTATGAACTATATGTGGCTCTGTGTGCATGCTTGCTTGTGTGTGTGTGTATTTGCGTGTGTATATGTATATTTGTATGCCTTCTTGCATACGAGTACAAGTTCAAATGAGATGAAAGTAAGAGGGTCAAAATTAATAAGGCATACTACATTGCTTTCTAAACCATAACCATCGGCAGTTGTGAATGCAGGAGGAAGCAGTGGCAGGCCGTAGCATCCATCATGCAAGCATGCGTCTTTACACCTGTTCACAGCCTTCCATTACATGCCTCTCCTGCATGGCATCATCTGCTTGAACTAGTTTTCCTGTGTGGAGGCCCTTCTCCTTTGGCCCCACTTTGGTCAGTCTCCTGGTCTCCAGTCCGTCCTCTCAGTGCTGAGCGCTAACTGCCCAGCACTGTCTGGCAGGCAGAGTGGAGTGGAGCGGCGCTGAGTGTGTGTGGCAGCTGCCATTGGAGGGCAGTAGAGCACCAGCGCATCCATCTCTATCAAAGTGGCCCCGTAGCCCCAGAGGGTGCCCGAGTGTAAAGCACTACTTAGAGGGATGTTGGGAGCACAGAGACAGGCTGGGGAAAATGTGGACAGGTCAGGCCAACATTGGACTCCAGTGGCTCTATGGAATCTGTGCAGTATGTGCTCTCACAGCTTTATATGAAGAGACAGACTGACCGAAACAAGCATATGAAAATAATTGCACTTAAACATAAATAAAAGTGGATATTAGAGGTATGAAATAAGAAAGTAAAGAAAATAGCAATTAATGCTGCCATGAAATGATAAATGTACATAATATTTGCATTTAGCCAGTAGCTCAGTGGTTATCATATTTTAAAATATGCCTATAGTGTAATATCCTCATACTGTATAATATTGACTATGGTCATTAATATAGAATTCTGCACATGAAATTGCAAATTATACATTTTTAAAAGGCATTTACCAACCTGTCACAAAACATGATTACATTTCAAAATTATATAACTCAGATTTGAAAGCATACCCTTCCTTATCACGACTTATTATTTAGTTATTCTCTAGGACTATTGAGCAAATAACTCCAGAAGGACATCTAAGGTCAGCACTATTCAGTCAGTGCACCTGAATCCCATCATTTAAAAGCCTTTTGGAAAAAGAAAAAGTCAGATGTACTTTTGCCATTTTTGCCTGGACATACACCCTCTAATCCTTTTTTCAATAACAGTTCAATACTGTACGGATATCGTGCCACTATCCATCAGCTTCACTGTTACATGTATTATTTAAATCCCCTCATATGCATTTGGCCGATAATCTACCTTAATTTAAAATGAGCTTTAAATCCCATTTCATACTGTACAGACACACTGTTACGTGAATATGTAAAAAAAAAAAGAAGTCATTTTTCAAATCTGGAATAGCTGTTACAAATGTACTAAGACAAATGAAATATACATCTCTCACAAGTCTTCAAAAAGTCCAAAGTTACGTGTAAGATGAGAATAATATTTTACAAGTCACAACAGAGTGATGTTTTATAGTATAAAGAAAAAACAAGTTAAGATATTTTCTAAATCGTCTACATGTCATGTAGAACAAGAGGCATTAATGATGTTTACAGTTTATTTCTGCAAAATTACATTTACGTTATTTTTCTAACAGGGCCATTAATTATGATATCCTTAGTGGCAGTTGCAATATCATATACATCTCTAATTGCTTTTTAATTTTCATTTTTAACTATAACAGCAAAGATTAGGTAGGTAGAATAGGTATACTGAAATTATTCATATGTGTCACTTACTGCGTTTATGCAATAAATGAATTAATACCACATTTTTAAAAGGAAAAACTAAACACGATTGGATACAGTTTGAACAACCATAACTACTTGCAAGTAAGGAATTAAGACAGATGTACTGCATATGGAAAGAGAAACAAAAAAAAATCAAAAATGTCAAGTCCAGCACATTGTCCTACATTTAAGTAGCTCTCAATTCACTTAAAACAAACCAGCCTGGAAACTTTCATCTCAGGAAGAAAACACATGTTCCTTGTTTTCTGCTTTTACATTAACGTCCATGTTTTCTCCATTCCATTTAGACAGAGAACTGGGATGCCCCAGTCCCGAGTGCAATGTCCCAGACCTTGGCCGGCTCTTTTATGTAAACAGAAACTCCTCGCTGTGAAGGGGTCCCATAGTTAAGAATTCCACTTAGAGAGCACGCTAAACTCTGCAGCGATATGGGGAGATTCATGTTCTTGCTCTATGCTTTAAAGCTACTTCATGTAGCTCTAAATGTAGCCTCAATACCCAGTTGACTTAGTATAAGTACAATAAACATTTCAGCTTAAGTCACAAACTTGTTTAGTTTTTATCATTTTATTCATTCGTGAATTTTTATTATGTTGAAACCTCCATTGAATCCAAGCAAATAAACATAATGCCTGTCTGTACATTAGAAGCCTGTTGATTTAATTGTTTTATAAAGACATGGTCAATATTTATGTCCAGTTATAAGAGATAAATAATCTAATCTGTGCATTTACATCTTCAATTTCTGCTTTGTCAAATATTCTTACATGGGAATTGTGTTCATAATCAATATGCAAATGATTAACTCCAGATAGTGTACCAATTATAAATAAGCAAATTGGGATATGTCTCTGTAAATGTAGGAATTTTATTTTGGTGATTTAATAGCTCTACCTGAATATGTATAAATAATATACAGATTACACACTTGCAATATATATATATTCCTTTCTGTTTTAATCGTAGAACTGTTTTTTTTTCTCCTTTGTCAGGATGTGTTGTTTGATAGCGTTGCCAGATACAGCAGGGAACAGAACTTTGCATGATGACGGCAGCATTTTCCAAACACTGTTACCATGTTTACAAGTGCCAGAGGGCGAAATAGGACCTTTTATTTCCCTCCTGCTAATTGTTTGATTTCCTGTTGCCGCTGGAGAGCCCGGCATACTGTAGGGGGAAGAGAGAAGGCCCAGGTTGGCACAGGAGCCCTTGCACACTCTCACTTCATTTGTCTCAAACACTGCGATGGCTCCAGGCTAGCCTCTCTCTCTGGAGCTTTGTAGAAATACCACACAGTGACATCTGACGTTGTCTGTCTACAGTTCCTTTTTTATCATCTCCGTTGTTTCCCCCCTCCACCATCTCAAGCTGTTACTGACACCCTGGCACTGCCTGTCATTGTTTGTTTTGCAGCCCTCACCCCACTAATAAGATAAGGACATAACTCTAGATGTCTGTATGTTCATCATACAAGGAAATGGCTGAGACCAATAAATCATAAATCTTAGCTTTTAAAGTGCATGTTTTAGAGGGAGGTCCCTACTACGCTTGGTGTTCTGATTTCTACCCTGGCCTGTCATTGTGTCTATCTGGAACTTGTCATCGGTTAGTTTGCATAGAGATACAATCCTCTCATCCCATACTGATCCCAGATCTTATTCCAGCAGGTGGTGGGCTTTAAAAGTTCTTGTTTGTAAGCTGCCGTGGGAGAGATGACACATTTACGATGAGCAGCGCAGGCCAAACAGCCTGGATACAGCCAGGCAGGGAAGATTCCCCGCTCGTGGCGTGCAGCGCAGTGCACTGCATAGTGGGCTTCCTTGTGGCCATAACACCACATAGTGCGCTGGACTCACCTACCACTGTTTAATCACAGAGGGCTATTCTCATGTAAATGTACGTTAATCAGGACACAAGGAGATTGTTTTAATCGGATTGCTGGTTTTTGCTTTGTTTTCCTCTGCCTTCAGAACTTGGGAGTGCATCAGGAACAAAAAGTGGCATTGTCAGGTGGCAGTAAGCCAGTAATTCCTCTTGCAGCTTTTTGACGTTAGCACAATCCCACCGACAGACAGATTCTCTGCGGGGACCTCCACGGTGATTGGGCTTCTGTGCAATCTCACCCCTGAACCTGGGCACTGTCCTTTTGAATTAACTTTAAGAGAGGCTGCATAGTTGGGCTGCTACAGCTCCCACATTTGAAAGGGAGCCATGAAAAGGGCAGCTGTAAAAAAAGATAAACCATAAAACCATAAAACAAAAAATTTCTTTTCAGGACCAAACCATGGGGCAAGTTCTATCAGCCAAACAAAGTCGCTATCCAGTCAGCACAAAACTTTGTTTTGATGTAACTTCTGATGTAAACTGTTTCAGTGCAACCACCTGTACTCTGAGCAAATACAGTGAAAAAGCAAAACAAAGCACCTCTAAGATGAATTTAAATGCTTACCTTCTGCTTATTAAACTGAAAGTGCTTTTGCATCACAATATAATGCTATAAGAACATAGATAAAAGTAAATTAAAATCCAATGTTAATAGAAATTTTATGAAATTGCATTACACCATCATATGTGATTGTGATGAGGAGAACGACAGCGGCTGTCAAGTGACTGACTTGTGCCACATCGCCTTGGGTTTTGTGTGACGGATGCCCCTGCCAGTGCCAGTGCATTTCTGCCTGCCAGCAGGCCTTTAATCCCTCCTAATGGGGGTTGTCATCTCACCGCTAATTTAAATGCTCAAACCACGAAGCTCCCCCACCTGGCTAAGCTAATCCCAGTGCGAAGGGCCCCCTTTCCCACAGCTAGCCGCCTCGTTTTGGGGCCCAGGGGCCCGGGGGCCTCACCACCCTCCTACACAACAACAGCATCTTTCAATCATCTCTCCCTGATTGTATTAATCTTATCTGTGTTTAATTACATTTTTTAGGATTATTGCGGTATGCCATCTTTGCACACTGTGGGGGCCGCAGAGGGCTGCTCATTTCGAATGCATTTTCATTTGGGCACAAATCCCCATCAAAGACTGCCAGAAATTATGGGGGAGCCATTTTTTCATGGTTGGGAGAGTTTGTAAACTTGATCCTATAGCCTGAAGTTCTGTGGGTTACAGATATTAGATTTAATATACATTAAGATCCAGTGGTGGAAAAAATATCTGGATCTTTTTTTAAGTAAAAGTAGTAATACAATAGTGTAAAAATATTCCATTTGTATTTGTTATCTAGACATATGACATATTGGATAACTGTTATTGATGCATAGAGGTAGCATTTCACTGTTGTAGATGGTGGAGCAAGAGACAATTTTAACTACATTATATATGGTTGGCTAGTTTAATCTGTAGCAGCGTGTCATGTTTTGTAAGCTCATCACATGTTTTGTATGTAAAATAATGTAGTGGAGTAAAAAGTACAACATTTCCCACTAAATGTAGTGGAGTAGAAGTATAAAGTAACATGAAATGTACTTTAGTACAGTACTTGAGTACTTTAGTTACGTTCCACCACTGTTAAGACCCTTGTCAATTAAAGCACATGTTCTCTTCTCTCATAATTTCATCATTTAGTGGCCATTTTATTTGTATTTGTGTGACAGAGCGAACCTTTTTTTTTCCCCCCACAAAGTGAACGTGAAACGTTCAGGTTTTAAAGGTTCATGTTATTCAGGTGTGCTGTGCCCTATTAAAAATTCAGAACTCTGTCTTGTACTAACAGTAAGTAATTGTGTTTGTGTCATTGTGTATTATTTACTCAGAACCCTGGTGAAAGGGGAGCTGAAGGAAAACAGAAGATTCTTTTTGTGACGTCAATTTTGTTAACCCTAAAGGGCTGGAGGGTGGTGAGGGATGCTACAGCAGGTGCATTTAATTAACCAGGGGCTAATTCTCCAGTGTTAGAATGACACGTCTCCAGACTTCATCTTGACATGTTGGGAGGATGCACATGGTCCAGAGTAACATTAACAGTGACTAACAGGTGTTTCCGCAGCTACATCGTCATGATTTCCCAACTCTGCCTAATGAAGCTGCGATGGTCGAGTGTGATTGCAATCAGAGATGTGCTTTTTTTTTTCCCACACAAGTAAATAATCAGCCATCTGGTCAGATGAGGAGTTGTTGTTTGATTGCAAACTCTATACTGGTTTTCTTGGCACTGACCTACTGCGCTCAAAACATCCTAGAGCAATTACAGTCTTGATACAGAAAATGAACAAATGCAGTATCTTTGGATAGAAATAAGCGAATTGTGTGTTTTTATAAGTAACTTAACTAAAGAATAGCTGCTGTTTAATGGTCCATCCTAGTGCACAAACACATTCCAACACTCATTCACCGCTTGTGTTTTGTCAATAAAATGTACCATGGCAAATATGAAGGTGTTACAAACTGTGTGCCAGAATATTTACATACAGCAGCTATGAAATCTATCTTCAGCCCAGCACATTCATCTATAATGGTGTTATGCTGTGACTGTTAGGCTTGTAGCAATCAGCAGGACCTTGTGTACCACTTTAATATGGAACGGGGAGTGACGGCAGGCACACACAGAGCCTGTTGATGATTTTTTTTTTTTCGGTGCATATTTCTGGGAGTGATCTGAGGTTGAATGTGTGTGTTTTTCTATCCTTAGGTGCGAGTTAAATGCTCGTGTAAGTACAGCGAGGCGAGGGCCAGAGGGCGTCTGTCTAGTGGCTCCCCCTGAACCCAGGATGCCGGGTTTGCCGCCAGACAGGGGGGGCGGTGGAGCTGATTATTAAAACATTTTCAAAAAAGATTTGATGTTCAAAGGTGCTGCACCTGAAAAGAGGTGACACCGTGTGCAGCTACATCACATAGGATTACATGCACATTATTGTTAACACTTCAAGTGGTGCTGTAAAATAAATGTGATGGCAAGCTCGGCTCATTTGAATAATTTCCGGAGCGCGAAGACAGATATGGGTTTTGGGCAGAGGGGGCGGTGTTCCAAAGGGGACAAAGGGATGAGACTTGGCAGCACATGAAAATGATCGTGTGACTTCAAACATCCCCATTTAATCAGAGACGAGAAACCTGTGATTTCATATGCTCAACTTTATTTGATCTGTGCATGTCTCTTTTCTTGAGTGGTTGTACAATCAAAATAAAATAGCCAAATCGTCTCAAACACTGATTCGCCACAACATCCCTACACCTTACCGAGGCCAAGATTCCAGGTTAATGAGGAAAATTAACATATGACAGCATTTTCTTGATGTCATTATTCTGCCAGTCTACAAACCTCAGATGTGGTGTGTAATTCTCGCAGCACACAGAGTGTCTTTGTAGCCATCGCAGATCAGATCACTTCTGAAGCTCCATTACCAGCCATTCAGCCCTAACACTGGAAGAGGAGCCCTAGTCCATGTGTGACACTGGAAGAGGAGCCCTGTAATGACTCCCTTCAACAAAGCATCACTGATAAAAGGATTAACTAATTAAATTAACAGAGTAAAGTACTTTATAACTGTTAATTATGTGGTTCCCTTGACTGCTCTGGGCCACTAGCACCCTTTGTTTGAAAGCCCCTTGTCTGTACTAATTGACCTCTGGGGAGCTTTTGGTGTGTGCGTATGCGTGTGCGTGGGTGTGTATGTGTGTGCATTGGAGGGTGCCTTACACAATCGAATGGCACGTATAAACAAACTGTCAATTTACTTTGGTGTAGAGTGACACTTTGTAGAACGTGGGGACACATGCTTAAATGACCTTGAATTGTGCCACCAGCGAACAGTGCCTCTCTCTCTAGATTGGGCCCCTCAGAAGCCTCGTCCTGCTCTCTGATAGGGCCCCACTATCTTTTACATTGAGACCACACTCAGAAGTGAAAGCTGCCCTAGTTTTGGAGACAAAGAGGTTTAAGTTTTTAATATTTTCAAATTTTTTATCCCATTAAAATTAACTTTGAATCACAGAATTATAAAAAGTCAAGTATTTGTGGGAGCATGTACATGTGTACATCATTTATCAACCAAAATCTGTTGCTTGCAGCACAATGCCAATGTGCAACATAAGACTTTATATCAAACCTTAGAAGGCTTGCTTTGTTTATGCACCCCATCTTTTAAAGTTTTCATACTATCACAAGGAGGCAGAAGTAGAGTCTTTTATCCTCAATGTTGTCTCCTCCAACGCGTGGCCAATCACATTATTAATCTCCATGGCTGCAGTCAAAAGGCTGATAGATGTGACCTGGTCTCCCATGCATTCCCGCCTGAGCCAGCTCCATCTTTTCCCAGTCGTTCTTTTAAGCCCTTCTCTTCTTCCAATGGGGCCTGGCCACCAAAATCCTAATGACGTCCTTGACAAGTGATCCATCAGTTGGCAATTACAACATCTGTCGCCATGACAAAGCTGCCCACAAAGATGGCTCCGGCACTCTCTTTTGGGGCAACTCTTCCTCCCCCGCGATTATGTCTGGGTTTGGGGGGAGATGCAGAGTTGGTGGGGTCGTGTGGGTGGGGGGGGGTTGGCCACTTTGTGTAGTAAAAAGGGGCCGCCCCACAACACAGACAGACATGTTGACAGCAAACACAAACATAGCAAAACAAATGGTTCACGCCTACCTCTTTAGATTTCCATTCAAATGCACTCCACAACTCTGTGAAAGTGCTCTATCTTCTATAGAGGGAAGAACCTACCAGCTGCCATCGTCTCTCCTCACTATAAAGAGGACCTTTCACTTGGGAACAATGAGAGGGCTTCTCTTGTCTCTTGGCCCAGAGTCTCTGCCGCACCATGTTTAATTTCAATAGCCATAGATCAATGTAGAACAACACTCCAGAAGTGATAGGGCTCATCTGAATCACCCAACAAGACTTTTGTTAACGTCAGCAAACATGCATTCAAATAGTGATTCAGCAGTAACCTACAATTGTCACTGTAACATACAGCATTTAACCAGCAGGCATCTCATTTCGAACGCCTACACACTTTTCAGAGAGCTCCCTAATCTGTGAAGGTGTGTTTTAAGAAGAATAAATCCCGTTTCAGGTGGATACATTTGCAGATGATGCCTTTCATGCTGTCTTTTCTGTGGCTCAGTGGGAGGAAGGTGTGGGACTTTGCCTTGCTTTTCTTTTACCCCTTTAAGTGGAGCACCGGATAGATGGCATGACATCACGGGCCAAGCCGGCAGCACAATGCAAAGGTCATGCGGCCCATTGATCTAGGGGGCCCCTGATAGAAACCCCTTGTATTATGGGTCCGCGCACGCGGGGTCTTACACACACTGAGCCATAGAAACAGACCACAAATGGAGCCTTGTTGTCTTCCCATTCAGGGCCAGCAATCAGCGGATTTACACTTTGATGTGGAGCTGAGGAATAAAGCCCTTTCGAGCACTGACCTTTATCGACTGACGGATTAAAATCCATAGCCCTCTCTCCCACTCCCCAAACTACATATCTAAGTTACAGTCCAGCTAGCTTGCCACTGTAGCGGAGCATTTCTAAAGCCAGTCCTTTTCTTTCCCTTTATTCACTTCTCTGCTTTCACCCTGACTTTTGTGCCTGGCTGCTAATATGGAACAAGATTTCTTTTTCTTGTCAGGAAATGACTGGTTGAAGATTGGTGGCTGTTTGACAGGTTTTATTCAGAAACTAGAGAACCAATAAAAGTAAGTCACAGCTACACCTTATTGCCTCACTTAGTGTCAGAGCTGTTTCAGTGATCATCCTTTGCAACAAATGCAGACAAAAACAGTGTTTTGACATTATATATTTCAAAATCTGCTATTTTGTAGGGATGCACCAAACCAATCTTTTCTCTTCCAATTCCTCACCTCAGGGTATCTGAGCACCAATACAGTACTGATACAAGTGCTCGTTTCTTCCCAAATTAAAAATCTGTATACCTCACTGTGTGGATTATGTAAGGTACCATGAGGCCAGTGATAGCTGACATTAAAAGCTGAGTCAACAGCCCACTTGGACTAAATTAATTTAACTGACTTTATAAGGTCAGTATTGGCACCGATATTGATCTGGTGTATCGGATCAGTATGTCATTATTTTCATTGATGGAGGAGAAAAAGACATTTTTACAAACTGTGATCACACACAAATACAGCTGTCTCTCTTTGGCAAAATGTGCCTTACAGATGTACAGTGATGGGCCTTAAGGCTTTATATATGGAACAGTTTCTATCACGCTCACTGTGAACAAACACAACCACACAGCTTCCATTTTATGCTTCCTAACACCTGGCTTCCCATCTATTGTTTTTTAAAACCAATCCCTGATGCCCACTTGGACATTTCTTTGTCTGCTGTTCTCCCAGAGGTGCCAGCTTGAACCAAATGAACAGAAACAGAATCTATCACTTCTCCGTCCACTATCAGGCCAACTGGTTTTGATGGCCCCATTCTGCTTTGTCAGAAACATGCCAAAGCCTGCTGTAATCCACTAAAGAACACTTAACAACCAAGTAATGTCACGGTAGACCAGCGGTCTGTATGCTGTGACGCACTTTAAAAATCTCGCAGCCATATCCACTTAATTCAGCTAGTGCTTTAGGAAGGCCCACCTGAGAATTGTGAGACTGCCTGCAGAGAGTCAACCATCAGCATTAGAGAGCATTACCACCATGCAACAAAAAAACACTTAGGCTATTTCTCACTTGAAAACACTAGCCTACAAGCCTTTCCCAGAGCTCTTCTAAGTGCAATGAGAATTTGAGTCTCTGTTTACTGCCAGCGTCACAGTCCCACAACACCAATTTGACCGCTGATACCCGAGTTGTATTCAAGTAATTACTGTTCTGTTACTGTGAGCCTTTGTTAGAGAGTCATTAATTTGTTAGCTAAACAATCATGGTTTAAGCACTCTAACTGTGAGTTTAAAAGGTTTAAAGTCGTATAGATCATGAAACCATTCTTTGTTTTCAGCATGCAATGTTAAAGGTCTCGGAGCAAAACAATTACATCACACCACAACAAGGCCCTGAGTGTACAACAATGACAAGAGAATTGTGCCTTCAGGCAGAAAACACTTTACACACTGGAGATGGAGAATGAGGGGAAGGGGGGAGTATTTTCTGGTTGATGAGCATAAGGTACATGGTCCATTCAGACAAATGGGGAGAAACAACAAGGTACACAGAGAGAAAGCTGCAACAAAAAAAAAAAAACAGTTCCATGAAATATTAATGGGATATATTTACTGACAAGCTACAAGAACCAGCAGCTCTCTTCAGGGACTTCAGGCAGAGAGAGCTTGCGCTTGACTGACAACCACTAGGTGCAGAGGTACATACACATGACCTGCACACACAGACACAGAAACACACTCATACACGCACTTGTGAAATTATGACTGGACAGGAGCAAGGACAACCCCTCTCGTACCTCCAGAGGACACTGAGAGCAGTCTCTGTGTGTGTATTCCGAGAATGCAAGAGACATGACAAAAATGTCTACTTGTGGTCGCGTAGATATAGTCTTCATAATATCTTTTCCTGAGCAGTGAAAATACCCCCATGATTTGAACCGAGATCACTGGTTCATCAGTTAACAAAGTAGAGGGAATTATGTAAGCATAAGATAAGACTCCCGCATGCACTGACACACACTTCCTCCCATGTCCTAACCCTCTCCTCGCTATCTCTCTTGGCCCCGGTCCCAAAACCTTGCTCTGTCCCAGAAATTCCAAACTTTGCTTACCTAATTTTTGCAGCATATTTCTTTGCCACAGGAGGTGGTTATGACAAATTAGAAGTCCACAAATGTTCTGATGGTGTAAAGGCTCCAGCTGTCACCAGGGAGATGGTGATCAGGTTTCCAAGCTGCATGGTCTCTTGGCGCCACAAAGAGTTCCATATGGTCATCCAAATGCTGCACCTAAATCTGCTCCCAATCTCCACCCCGGAGCTGAGCACTTCTACTGAATTAGTCACAAGGCTTCTGAGCATATGATGTACAAGACAACAAAAATCATATGTCCTTCATGGAAAAAATGGGGGGGAAAGTGACGCAGTAGTTAATGAAATGTAAACATATCATTCACATTTCTTGCAACTCAGACTCTTTGTATACACGCAGCAAATTATCTCCAATGCACAGACTTGGATTTGCAATTGGGAGTTTCAGAGTTTGTTGTTGCCACTGCATTTAAGTGTTAATTTAGGATTTTTGTAAGGGATTATAAACTCGTTGTTCTGATATGTGGAAATAGCAGACCAGACTTAGACAAAGCAACAAAACAAAGTGGAGTGGTATTTCCTTACACCTTGGATCGTATTATTGGCCACTCATTAAAAGCAAAAACAGAAGCTGTGATTAGGATGTCATCTATTTTTTCTTAAGTTTTTTAGCAGTCCAGTGGTTGGGTCCGTTTACTAGTGAGAGTGAACTGGTAACCAGCTCAGTTCTTAGTTGTGGGAAATGTTTAACAGGTTTAGTGACAGTTTATGACATTTATTTATTTATTTATCTTGCATTACATAATTGGATGATTGGAAATTCAACTAAAAATCAATCCATGGTTTTTGTGATACTGAGATGAGTTTCCATTTACACAAAAAAAAGCTCACCATGTGGGGGAAAAAATTCTACTTGTGGTGTCATGTTCTTTACCAAACCTGTCAACCTGCTTCAACAGAACATCTCCCCCATAGCCTCATGCTCCTCTCATGGCTGAACAGTGAAGAGCAGGGGATTGGTGATCTATAATTAACCAGTGGGTCGGTGTTGATGTCATTGACACAGCGTGGAGGTAGAAGGTGGCAGTGCCAAGGCACCTGTTGTTGTGGAGTGTGGCATCTGATATCATTACCTACCCAGCCGGAGCGCCAATGTCCCCGCTGGGTCGCGAACTGTCCAAGCTACCGACCACGCTCACCTTTCACACACACGCACACGCACACACACACACACACACACACACACACACACACACACACACCCACCATCATCCACTGTCATCATGTCCTCCTTTACATAACTAACTCTGACGGCCCTAACACCTAGAGGGCAGAGATCCACAGAGAGTTTCAATTATTGTTAATGATATTTTGATGGTAGCTGGTTAACTTATGCAACCGGCAGTATACAGCTGTACAAATATTTGATGGTGAAATCTTCAAAATCTACAGTATGTGGGTTTATAGCCCAAAGGGTTTAAAGGAACAGTCCAATATTTTGGGAATGTTTGCGATCAAACCTACAATCTAATGACGTGTTTAGCGTACATTAGCACAGAGACTTGAATCATAAGGAAGCAGCCTTGCTCCATCAAAAGTAAGGAAACATATACCTTTAGACAACTCCAAAGCATGAATAAATAAGAGCTATTTCCACTTTTTATCTTGTTTGCTCACAGTTAATCCCCAATACATCCACTGTTACTTGGGCTTTGTTCATGGTAGGGTAGAGGTACCACAGCTTACAAACCAAGTGTGCCTGCTGCATGTTATCCAAGAATACAGTTGCTCCTGCAGTTATATTTTTATTTCTACACATGTTAAAGGATAATTACAGTTTTTTATAACTGGACATTGGCCATCGTTTCTATGGGTTATCTATGGTCAAGTATTATAGGTCAAAGCTAAAGCAGAAGTCGGTCTGTGATGCAACAGTTTAAGTAATCATTTTACCGTTCACCTTTGCTTTCTCTTCCACATTTCCGCTAACTTGGGGGTTTGTTTAAAACCTGTTTGACTGCTTGTGGTTCTTGCCCCGTCTTACTTAAGTTTGTAATAAAGCAGAATAATCTTTTAAATAGCAAGATAACATGTAAATAAGACAGCGTTGGCAACTAGGCTAACTGTGTCCCTTAGCTTCCAGTCTTTTTGCTAGCTGGGGTAAACACATCCTGGATCTCTCTCTGTTGTGGACGCACAAATAAAATCTATATTGTTTATCTCATCTGTTTATGGGTTTGACAGCAAAGTTTTTTACCAAAATGTCAGACTGTTCTTTCAAAAAGAATACCTCTTAGGCCGCCATGTCCTACTGGAAAGATAAGTGAATTTTGCCAAGAGATTATGCAGCTGATCTGATCTGGTTGCTGTTGATTTCAGTAAGAGAAAATATTGGAGAGGGCGGGACTGCTGCACACAGACGCATGAAAAATGAATAGAACTTTTTACAGTGAGACAATGTGACCGTTCCGGGTAAATGCCATTTATTAGTGTAGCAGCTTTCCCAAGCAGATCAGAATGCCTAAGCCCTGAGCACTGACAGGGATTTCACAGCCCAAACTGATTTTCAGGCTGGCAGGGTTCACACACACACACACACACACAAATACACATTAAAAAAACCTAGCGATATCATGACACGGTGATAGGATGTTAATGTACTGTATTTTTAATGTAACTGTTGTCATTATATCCGCTTATCACTGGATCTACAGTATAGCTTTGATAATTATTTAAATATTTTGATGCTCCAAGTTTGAGTCAAGTGTTCCTACAGACACTGCTGTGATTATGAATGTGTCGGCAACTAAGAATCACTTCTTAATAACTTCATATCTATACTCGTTAATGCATCATAATTGTAGATGCATGCATCAATAAATTAACAGACATATTTACAAAAGACTTTGAAGTTTGATGACATATTTTTTAATTTCAATAAACCAAACCCCTAGGCAAGCAAATCCCATAATGTAATGTGTTGTTTTTTTTCTTTTTATGAATCGGTAGCTCCCCAGATATGCAATAAAGACACAGCAGTGCTCTACATTATTGATTCAGTTTCATAACAACCCAGAGTGTCTTTATTCACTGCAATTGGTGAAGAAGGAATCACACACACTTATTTAAAAAATCATTGCACCAATTAGTGAAGTTGGAGCTTCTCCTTTTGCTTTAATAAGTCCTGTGAGATCTGATTTATAATAAGCACAGCATTGTTCACTGTGGCGATGGCTTATTGGGCTAATTTGAAATCATTTACTATATTACCCAACATTCAGGAGGTATATCACAAGTATGTACACAGGCGGTCGTGCAGGTAACTGGATGTGCACAAGGGCAGGAAAACACACAAACAAAGATACATCTTGCTGGGTCAAACCTCTATGTTTAATCATTAATGATTTTTTATTTTTTTGCAAACTACCACAATCACTACAGGAAGGGCATTGGTTTTCTGTCAGGAATCAGGTCTAGTTATTGTGAAATGTTCGTGGTCGCTCATGTCAGATCAGTAGCCTAGTTATACTGAACTTTTGCAAACTTCCCATGTAAGAAACAGCCCTGCTTTCAGTCCCTCTTGGCCATTATCTGGTGCAGCGCTAGTGGTATTTCTTAAGGGAGCTGGTTGCTTTTTCATTAATGTCCCTCAGAGTTAAAGCCCAATGTCCTCTGGGACTGGATGTCATTGGCTGACAAGGTTTAGGGATTTGAGTGAATTTTCCTGCAATAATGGAAATATCCCAAGCCCCTGAGACAAACAGACAGGAGACTGGCAGGAAATATCTTAATCTGCATTGACCCTTTGTTGGCACAGTCCCATACCCTTAGTGAGAAGAACATGTGCGTGTACGCCCAGCGCACGCATACCTGCACACATCCACACGCACAGTAGAGTACATCTGGATTGTGTTGCAGTGACCGTAGGCCCCTGAGTGTGCAGCCTCAGTGGCAGTGCGTGGGTGAGAGCCAGGGTCCAGTGCACCATGGTGGGGGCTCTCCATCACTCTGCCTCCTGGCTTGACAGGCCCTGGCTCTGGGGCCCGTCAAGGTCTTGCTGAGAGCATTCAAACTGTGCACTGCTGAGGAAGGGATTCTGTATCCTTCTAATGGATTACTCACCCACATCACCTGTCTGAGTGGATTCTTTTGACCGACAGACACACACTGCATGCAGACATGTACTCGTGCACGGTCATGTGCATGTGCAACTTTTAGGAAAGTTGGAAAGTCGGAAGCTTCCATTATACAAAAAAAAATATTCCTTTATCAAATCAATATTGCCATGAAGAGCAATCTAAGCAGTGCCATCTATTTTCTGTGTAAAACCAAGGAAAAAGCAGACATTCCCCACTTTGTCTTAAAGAAAACAGCGCACTACCCAAAGAATCGGCCTTTCCTCATCCTGTATGGCTAGTTTTCTCTTCTAACTAAAAAGGTCACATCCATACCTCTGTCATTTACTCTTAATTCGGACAGAGAGAGAGGCTGGTGTCACGCTGCTGGACACCTGCGGGCTCCGGTCAGGGCCGCCGCCCTAATCAGCCTAATACATATGTGTCACATCCAATGACCCACTGGCTCTTTTCATAATAAAGGTCACTCTGTGAGAGATACTCTGTCCCCCCAGGTCCTCCTTAATGGAGAGCCACTCTGGCTTTTATAACCAAGTGCACACTACTGACTCAGATACTCTAGCATGTCTTGGCAATTATTAACTAAAATAAATAAATAAAAAAATCAACATTCAATCCATTACTAACTTTTGTGATTTGGACAATATATTGTATAGAAAATAATAATGACAATAAAATATACTATTCCTTTTCTCCTTACTCTTCCACCCCTGACCTAGTATGCAAGGAAGAAACATTTAGTATGTTTATTATCATGGTGGCATTGATCCTAACATCCTTTACTTAGAATGTGCTTATGATATAGAGGAAAAAAGCATACTCTAGTGTTGTTTACAGTGTAGGCTATTATGTACAAACTCACAATATAATGCATAAATGTATAGAGCTGCAACAATTATTTTAATAACTGAGTAATCATGTGAGTTACTTTTCATGCAGAAATGCCAAACATTGGCTGGTACCAGCTTCTTAAATGTGAAGATTTTTACTTTTCTGTGTTTTTTGGGGGGTTTTTGACTGTTGGTAAGACAAAATGAGCAATTTGAAGATGTCAGGGAAATTGTGATGTGCATTTTTTGCAATTTTCTGGCACTTTTTATTAATTATCTACTTTTTAAATATACTTTTGGACATTTTTAACTCTATTTAAAAGCAGACAGAGAGATGATAGGAAACAAGGGGAAGAGAGATGGGGAATGACATGTCACAATCGAACTGGGGACGGTGAGATTACAGCTTTTAGTCACTAGGCCACCAGATGCCCAATTTTCTGATATTTTATTGACAAAAAGATCAATCAAGAAAACAAAAACAATCATTACTTGCAGCCCCATAAATGTAGTCAAAGATAAGTGGGATGTATATTAAATTTTTACAATTGTCTATTTCTCCTACACATCAGTCACAGCAGACTATTGAAGCCTATTAGCTCAAGGTTAAGAGAATGTATTCCTTTTCCACTCAGACAGATACTGTACATCATTTTCAGAAAAAGGTGAAATGCTATTGCCAGTTAATAATGGCTATAGAGGTCAGCTATTGATCCGGTGCTGAAGGGGACCTTAGGGGCATGTTAAGAAGGGCTATTGTTGCTTGTCAATGATCCCTTTATGGCCTTGGACTCGACAGGTCTGGTGCTATAAATCAAGGTTGAACTAGTCCTCTAATAGCAAATCAATGATAGTCAATAGATATTATCATGTGATTATAATTCAGTCCAGTAAACCATTAGTCAAAACTTAAATAGTCTTTCTAGTCGGTCTACGGTCCTCCAGCTAGAGAGGAGAAAGCTGCAGAGTCTTAGCGAGGGTCATGTGTTGATGCAGACTGTTTTCTAAGTTCGCGGTCCTGCCTCTAAGTCATGCTATTGTAAAATGGCAAGGTCTTCCATTAGTTTAACTGAGGAGGTTGCTGAGATTTGAGAGAACAATGTAGAAGGTATATTGAGATAACCTTTACACAAGAGTAGATATTTCACCTGCATTAAGATTACCCTGAGAGTAACCTACTTGTTATTTAGCTCTAAGCCTCCTCTATCAATGTGCTTCTACCTATTTGAAGGCAGCATCAGTCAAAAGTGTCTGCTATGCAACTAAATGGGGCACAGGGACATATCTATCTAACTATAACCTTTGCAGTACTGATATTTATGATAAAGACCATTAGGCATTTGTGAGTTGCTTGCGCAAGGGCTTTAAGGCTAACAACGATCGTGAAGCAAGCCGCTATCCAGGGGTTTACACGGATGTCTGTGTCATCTGTCTGCGATACAGCACAGCCTGTGATGGAAATGTCATTATACCTGGTGAAGAGAGGTTATGATACAAACATTGTCTGTAAAACCTCTGTTATGAAAGCACAAAGGATAATAGGATCAGCACATATTGTTCTCTCGCTCTCTCTTTCTCTTTTTTCCTTCTTCTTTCTTTTACTCGTTTTCTTTCTGTTTCTCTTAAGAAGGCATATATTTGATGCCTGCCCCTCTGCTCCACTCATCACAGGCTGGACAGCTCTGTACTCACCTTGCTGTCTTGAAGGACAGTCTATACTCTTAAGATGCTAACTACAGGAAAGAAAGAGAGAAAAGGGGGAGGCATGTATGCCCAAGTTTGAGCACTTCTCTGACTTTAGTGTGGAAGGTGCATTGCAGTGACAACAGGGTGCGGAGAGCAAACTGCAAACTGAACAGAGAAATATTTTAAGTTTCTGTTTCCTGTATAAATCTAATTATTTGCTTAGGTGTATATCATGCTTAGTTCTACATCAAATTAGTTTATAAGCTTTAAACTAATTAGAAAAATAAATGTACATATACTTAATCAATATTATTAATGGTAAATTTAATTCAGCAGACAAACTGCACATGATCAAGTGCAACTAGAATTCAGGTTGTCTGTTTCAATGCTAATGTGCAAAAATGTAAACTCCAAACTAAATGAAATTCAAAAGTGTCCTATCAATTGCATCAACACAGCAGCGGGAAGCCCTGTCTTTTATTTTGCATATTCATATGATTACTCTTCCAAAAGACAAATATGTTCACGTCAACACCATTGTCCTTTGATTCCACATGATAAAAGCCTATCTCATTTCATTCTTGCACCTTTCTAGTCCAAACCTAGACACTCTGATTTGGTGAAATGTAATTCTAATTTATCATTTTTCTGCCGGAGGCAAAACTCTCTCAAGCCTGGGGCTGTTTGAAAAGCAGTTGGACACAAAGACAGACCCTGGGAACTTTGCCCATGCAGTCAATCAGTCAGACACCCCAGAGTGCCCAGACCCGAACAGCTTGTTTTTTGTCCACGGATATCAAACAACTTCTCCTCTCCCGTTAGATAATAAAAACATGTTAATAGGAGTGAGTTGTTTCTGTCTTTTTTTTACTGGAGATGGTTGGTGGATACGCGGTGTCTCTGTGGTCAGGGGCTGGGCAGCAGAGCGGACATCAAAGGCCGACAGAGGTCTGTGACAGTGAATGCAGCTGGTGTCTGAGTCTCTGTGCTGGACAGAGCTACAGGCAGGGCCTCAGCTGCCCCACAATAAAGACACACAGAGGAAGGCACAGCCTTTAAAGGCTAGACAAATGCACACTTAGCCATACACACACACATGAACACACAGGCAAAGACGCACATGAACACAAACAACAATTCCCCCTGAAAATGATTTCTTCCACCAAAATATCACGCAGTTTTTACAGACAAATCATGAAATCGTGCTGAGTTTCTCCTCTTTCTTCTTCCTCCTTTTGCCTAATTTCTCCTAAAAAGAGTTCCCCCCTGATTTTTGAAAGTAACACTGCCTCTTTGCAAATGCTTTTATATAATGGGATTGTTGTTTTGCATGTATGCAAATATTTTAGATAGAGTAAAGTAGTTCTAAAAGTGGGGTCTTAAAATGTGGGCTGCCTAGGGACCCCCAGGGTCCCAGGGAGATTCAAGAGGGTCACCAGCAAAATGACAAATAACTTGAATTCACTGGAAATTATTCATTACAGGATGTTGACGAATATATTTTACATAAACTCTTCTTTACACTGCATCCATGTTAGAAAAATCAAAAATAAATGCACAATGCACAAAATATTTTCCTTTACCGTGACTCTGAGCTCACGTGGATCTCTTTGGGATTTTTTGTTATGGAAATTATTGAGACAGCTAGATTATGACAAACTGTATTTGTGACTGTGAGACGGTACAATGGAATCATCTTTTCATCCATGGGTGGAAGAGGGGAGAATCTGAAGGACAAAGAGTGAAATCCTGCTGGCATGCTGTGGACAGCTTCATGTCTGATGTGGTCCTGACTTCACAGTGGGACTCTGTGTCTATGCTGCTGACAGCTTTTCCCTCGTCTCCACTCGGGAGAGTATCTCAAAGGTTTTGAGCGTGATACAGTAATAACACTGTCCACTGTTTGGATTTTGACTTTCAAAACAGAGGGTAACAATAGTAAAATTGTTGGTCAGTTTGAAGACTGAATAACCGAATGCTTTCTTCTGATTAATAATGCCTCTGTTCATATCCCATCATAGTCATTTTTGAAAAGATAATCTCAGAGGACTGTTTTCCACTTGCCTGTGGACTCTCAGTTCCAGTTTTAGCCTGTAGAGGGCATGCCAAAACAGCAATCTGGTCAAAGTCAGTGGGGAGTCCAGAGACATACAATATCCCCACAGAAGAAAAGCACAGGGCGACTTTCATGTGTCTATAAAGGGAGGAAATGGTTTTGTTAGATAGAGGAACACTAATTGTACAATACAGAGAATATGAAGAAAGGAGCTGTGCTGATTAACTCAGATTTTACTACATAACCATTTTGCAGTGACTTTTCTTTCTAGGAAATTACATTTGATTTAAACCGAAGAAATATTACCTGAAATCACCAAAGGCAACTTTGTACTGTAGCTCTGCATAAAAGGGTGTGTGCATAACTTTATTAAGGCCATAAGATTATTAAACTGACCATTAAAGATGCAAATACCATCTCTTTACTTGCACTCAGAGGGAATTTAAACAAACGACTTATAAGAATACCGTCCTCTTTTCTCTTTAAACGGGTTAGAGGTCCTGAATAAAACATGACTTATCTATTGCGATCATGTTAGTCGAGCCATTATTCATTTAACCATTTATTTATTACTCCATTCATCTACATAAATATTTAACTATGTCTTGGCATCTTTATGGACTGCTTGCTCTGCTGCTCAATTACAAGGAGCAGTGTCCTACCATGGCCATATGCCTTCTATCTGGCGACACTATATCTCCACAATTTATGGATGCCAACTCAGAGCGATATCATTCTGTTGGGTTTTATGTATATCTATGCAAGTATTAATCTGGGCCTAATGACTGGCAACAATATGTTCCAGCCTGTGTGCCCAATAGGACCACTATTGTATAAATATAATATAGTATAAAATAAATGGGGTGTCATTGTATAGATTAAATTGGGTGCGCATATGGGGTCCTCATGAAAGGCATGTAGAATATGACGAGTGTGGACTCCAAGTAGCTTGACATCAATAGGTGTATGGTTTATTACTCACACACCATATATTCACACCATATATTACAGGCCCTTACAAGTTTTTACTTTCCCTTCTACAACAAAGGCTCCTGCTCATTTGGCGAGGGGAGCATGGAAGCATGCAGAACCGAGGGGAAGCGAGGAACCGTAAACACCCGCCATGGGTCCTCCTTTAAAGTGATGAACAGCAATAAAAGCAGCACTGGTTGTCTGCTGAGAGACAAAAAGAGCATTTGACCACCTGGGCGCACATCATTTTCTCATGCCGTTTCTCAAGCATGACTATCAGGAGATGTCCCCTTTAACATTATATGTGGCTAACTCAACCCAATCCCCAAGTCACATATAGCTTCCGCACAGCTCGCTCTGTCATACCTGCTTCTACGGCGAGAGAAATCTCTCCACACCGCGGTGTGACCTCAGAGCTCTGTGACACGTTCACATGTCACTTTTCCTGCTAGGTCACCACCAACCACAGCCGCAATTTGATCAACTGAGCTCCCCATTATCACCTGAAAACTGAGGAAGAAGCCAGGATGACTTCTTGAGGTGGCAGAGGGAGTCTGTTGGACTGAGATTAGACTGCATAAGTCCCTGTAAACAGCATTGGATCACTTACTTTTCCCACGCATGGTACATCCTTCAAATGTGCTGTTAATCGTTATACCTATTTAAGGAGTCAGAATTCCAGAAAAAAAAAGGTTATTTTAGATCTCTTATTTCTGTCTCCGACTCATGATTCCCAAAAAGGAAAAAGCAAAAATCACCTCTAGATGCTTTTTAGAGTTCATGTTGCTGATTGAAATTGTGGGACTCTGCAAATCAACGGCAAATCAAACATCCAACCCACATATAACCCACCCTCATATCCCCAAAATGGGCTTTTTGTCAATTACAATCAAAGCCACTTTCACTGTTGTCTCCCCCTTTCCCTCTGCCTTTCTGTCTTCATGTGTTTCCTCAAATCACAGAATATTGTATACACTGGATCCTCAATAGAAATCTATGCAATGGGAACATTTTTTTTTAGGGTCTTGTTGTTGTTTATTTGTAAGGGTGTGTGTGCTTATTTTGTATTTGTGTGTCCACTGAGTCGTTTTTTCTAAACTAAAAACATATAATCATTTTTTGCTTTATAGACAATTCCCCAATCACAGGATCAAAATTGTATTGACATGTACTGAAAGTCCTCTCTCATATACTCGTATAGTATAATGTGCTAATGAATATGATCTCAGGACCATTCCTGAATGCATGCACATAGACATACAGTATGCATATTTTCTTTTTTCAGATTATCTTTCTGTCAGTCACCAGGCTATGACATTTCTGTGAATAGAGCAGATGTCTTGCTGAATCTTGGGTAAAATCCAAGAGGCGGAATCCACAGTGGACCAGTCTCAGTTTCTGCAGCCAGCTCAACTCCAGTACATACTGGATGTACATAGTATTGCAATAGGCAATGGAAGTTTTTAATTTTAAAACCTCACATTGCCACTCCCTCTTTGTAAACATAACCTCTCTCTACCTGGTAAAGTTAGTGACCAGTGCTGTCCTGCTGGCTCAGCTTGGCCTGCGAAGTCCGCCTGGCGCATGGGTGACATGTCTGGCATGCCACTGCTGGCTCTTTTTGATACCACAGAGAGTGTGTGTGACTGGCAGGCCATGTTTCTCGTGTCTCCAGTCCCTGAAACAGCCATCACTCCGAGAGGATGTTTTCCATCCCCCAGCCCCGTACCCCTTGCCGCTCACAGAGAAGGTCAAGTTTGGCCCATCAGTCACTGACCAAAGGGCGGGGCCTAGCAGCTGGTGGCCATCAACAGCCGTTAAGATGTTCAGTAGTCCCAGCCCTATCGCATGTCTGACCTATATGCAATCTTTTATAGTTACCTTTTCTTAAGCCTAAACAAGGAAAAAAAGATGCACCTTCGAAACTAAACTAAAAAGTAAACTTGTACCTCCTTAAATTAATGTGATATAAGGATAAGAGATGGAAGAATTGTTCTAAAATCCTCATGGAAGTTTGGTATCAATTTCATTATGATAAACTCAGTATAAGACACCTTTAACATCATGCTTTCTTGTAGATCTATATAAATAACACATTTGACCTCACATGAAGAATGCTTCACACACATGGGTCATAAGTTTGTGCACTGACACATTCAGCTGCACGTCACATGAGTTCAAAGAAGGAAACCCATGAGGTGGTCATTTGTGTGTTTACCCAGGTTTGGGTCAGTGTTTTCAGGTGCACGTACACCTTTTACATGCCCTTCTTTCACCACTCATAGATTCGCACACACACGCCATTTACACCCAAACCTATGCCTATATTGACGCACACTTTCCCTGGTGTTGTTTTAGCAGGGGGAGAGCAGCAATGGTCTGGAACAGGCCTGTTTTTTAGTGCGGGTCAAACCTTGGCCAGGCCTAAAGGCAGCAGCCATCCGATCCCTCCCGAGGTGCCTCTGGTCTGGGACCCGTTTGAACCTCCACCTGCTGGGAGAACTTCACTTTAGATACATTGTTCAGGCCTCTCTGAACATTGCGGAGGGGAGGTGGGACATTATGTTAAAGTCAACACCGCAGGATCAGTCCGCTCTTTGTACTGGGCTTTGAGGGTGACCTCCATTCTTGGACCATGTAGAGTGAAGATGAAGTGCAGTAACTCATGTGGTCACACACATGGACCGAGCATAATGGGATAAGTTTTTTCTTACACCTTTTGGACTATGATTACAACTAAAGAAATCAACCTCAAACAATCAGTGGGGTAGTGTACAGTCAACATAATACATGGGATTGGGCGATATCACAATAC
>VMKM01002004.1:0-95889 GCA_008360985.2 Macquaria ambigua | reverse complement strand
TGTGTGTGTGTGTGTGTGTGTGTGTGTGTGTGTGTGTGTGTGTGTGTTTTTCCATGCATTCAGCAAAGTGAGCTCTATAAAAACGAACACATCGCCACGTCCATTAAGCAGAATTAGCTCTGCAAATGAGCAGATCTGTATAGACAGAAAGAAATGAAAACAGATCTCCTCTTGAATAAAACAGTCACTGTGCTTGATTTGATTTGGACTCATGCAGGCCAAAATGATGAATGGATTCATTAATCAGCTCACACTCATTCCCACACATTGAAAACACAATTTTCAATGTATCAGGAGAGCCATTTACAGGCTTTGAAATGTTCTTTTTTTCATATTAAAATACAGTCTGCTAAAACTGCCATGCTTTGTTTAATGTAGTGTGGAATAATTAGAGAACTCTATAATGATAGGGGGTTTATAAACCCTGGGTAAATGCTGCTCCCTGTCTGTGAGGGTTGTGTACTGCACTCATGCTGAGCTTAAAGTAAGTGTGTGTGTGTGTGTGTGTGTGTGTGACAGAGCTGACACCTGTTCTCTCATCTTCCTTTTCAGTTCGGGAAAAACGAAAGAGCCTTTACATCAACCATGTAAGTAAGATAAAGGGCATTGTGTATGATACATTAAAAGGGCAGCAGCAGATCTCACACAAAGGCTAGAGACCATGTAGTTGATTTTATCATGTGACCGTCAATTATTTGGCGGTGCAATACAATTGTGAATATTATAATTGTGCAAATGGTGATTTTAATGTCTTGTATTTTTTGCAAGTTCACACACATTTCGGAGAGCAAGGTAAAGTCCTCAAAATGACCCTTAAAATAATCCAACCCCTTTATCATTGTCCCTCCCTCTTCAAACCCCACAGATTCCACTTATAGACTTAGTCATGTGTGTGTGTAACAAGCTGAAAGATGTAGTTGAATGTCATAGTTTAGATGTAGTGAAAATGTAGTGGCAACAATTTCATCACATTATGGTGTAGTTCATCTTTGTCCATCAATCACTCCCTCTGCCCCGAGTGCAGGAACTGATAAAATATGCAATTGTTAGTGATGAGTCAGTGTTTATCTTGAAAAGAATATACATTTTTGGGGGGGGGGGTTTGAACAAAAAAAAATTTAATAACTCAATTGACCTGATAAGCTCTGGTTTAGCATGTACCGATGTGCTGAGAAAACGACCTGGAACAAAAATAGAAAGTTCGTCACTAAATGGAAGTTTGGGGCTTCTCTAAAGATGCACTCCACCATAGACACCATTCCCCCATGCAACCATGTCCGACGCTGACAGAGGACAGACAGAATTAGTTTGTGGGCTTACAGGTGCCCTGCTTTCCGTGGCTGTCAGCAGGCCATTTGGCTGGTCAGAGTATGACAGAAATAGAGACTGACGTGCGTGTGTCTGTCTATTTGTATGTATGTGTGTGTGTGTTTGCGAACTCCAGCATCATCCAGGCCCAGTGAGACGGAAGTACAGCTCATGTTCCACCATATTCCTTGATGACAGCACTGTCAGTCAGCCCAACCTCAAATACACCATCAAATGGTAACTACATAACTGTTTTTTGCCAAAGCTGAAATAACTGTAACTGAAATAATAAATGTTTTAGCTCATTGTCCTCTTATGCTGATCTTACTTTGAAATTGTCTTTAATGTCCCTTTTTTGTCTTTACAGTGTATCCCTTGCAATATACTACCACATAAAGAACAGGTATGATAAATATTTTCATTTTTTCCCTTAACTACTCGTAAATTTCACAACCCTACACCAAATATCAACGTTAGAGGTTAGCAGACATAACTAAACATTGGCAGAAAAAAGATTCGTCACTTTTGGCACCCATGGCTTATGCGGAAATGTCAAGCTCTTTAGTTACTGTGACATTCTGTCTAATGGCTGATTCATGATGGCATCATACTGGAAAGAAATGTCTTGTTGAGGTGTGTGAAGACAGTGGGCCACATGCAAGAACCACTCGTATGAACAGATTCATTCTTAAGTGGCACATACGAGTGATTTAAGAGAATTCGTGTAATTAACGAATTTTCTCTTAAAATTGTTCTCAAATTTTCTCCAGACAGGTCTAACAAGACATGAACAGATAGTCTGCCTTTCTGGCTTTACTTAATTCTAAATGAATTTGAACTTAATCCTGAATGAATTTGGAGTTCAAATATATGTATATACTGTATATATGATGCCAAAATCAACAAAAATAAAATATCTAAAAAGTAAAATTATTCTGTTCATCATCATTATCATGGCTTGCTAATTTACTGATACACCTTTTCCACCAAGGCAGTTCGAGGGCCGGTTCAGAGCTGGTGCCTAATCTCGAACCAGCTCTTCGCGTTTCAACAGCCAAAGAACTGGCTCTCGGCCAGGAAAACTGGTTCCAGAGAGGCCCCAACACTTTGCTGGTCTAGAACCAAGAACCGCTTACATCAGGGGCTGGGGGCATGATCGTGACCAACAAGACCAACTAAAACCTAAAGTCATTGTTAATAAGAATCAAAACATGTTAGGTAATTACTTTTATTCTCAAACCTATCGCCATCCATAGCAATCACGACGAGCAACCAGCCAGGAGCAACACTTGTAAAGAGACAATGTAGTTTGCCATTGTTGCTGTTGTGCTTGAAGTTGGCGCTAGCGTTGCTGGGAAAGTGGAGACAGACGTATATAGTGACGTAATGACGTGGCTCTATGGTGGCTCTCTAGCCCGTGGAAAAGCAAACCATTTCTTAGAAGGTTCGCAAGTTGAACCAACACTAGCACCAGCCCAGAGCTAGCACTAGGTTCGCGTTGGTGGAAAGGGGGTATGAGAGGTTTGAGTCTTTTTTTTTTTTTTAGATTTCTTGATTTTGCATATTTTATGCAAATAAAAGGCCTCAGGGTCTTTATCCAGGTCGCTGCCCAGATGAACATCCTTTGTTATAAACACCTGACAGTCTAATGTCAACTACTGTATAATACTCCCTTATCCATGACCATGACTGCCACGTCCCCTTGGGCACCTCCCATCGAACTTATCGACCACTTTGCTTTTTAAAGAAGCCAAACCATTCCCTCTTTATTTCTGGCACAGGACGCTGTTCTAATAGTTTCAGCTCCCCTAATACAACTACTGACCCTGCTAAATGTGTTCTGTTTTTGTCTGCTAACTTCTGACAGCAGGACAGTTCTTTCTTACTCTTGGGTAACATTTTTGTGAATGAAACTTGTCCACAAACGGAGCCTTGTATGGCAGATGCTAATGATCAAATCTGATAAAAGCGCACCTCCTCATGAAAAGAGTTTGGTGAATCTGTCTTGGAGCAGTCGTACGAACACACCTCACAGAACAAAGTAAGAAAGGTTTAGGATAAGAGTATGAAAATGTTTTTACCTCATGCAGGAATCCCATGTAGGGCAGCTGTTTCAAGTGCAGATAAATGCCCATAAATGGCTTATTGAACAGGCAGTATCTTGAAGGATGAAGTCATATTTTAAATGAAATGAGTCTCATGCCATCTGTTTTTTAAAATTTTTTTATTTCTATCATACTCTGATGTTCTCCCTATCTGATTGTCATTCCAGAGACGTCGACGGAAGAATGTTGTTAGACATTTTCGATGAGAAGCTGCATCCGCTCTCGGTAAGGCCTTAACTGAAATACATTTCCATTATGCGCAAGCTGTAGAGCTGTCAGGATTCATCAGCAAGACAAACCGCACAAGCTGATGAACAGCAAATAAGCCCACATGGATCAAATGGGGGGGAAATCTGTCTAGTAATCTCGGGAGCCATCTGGATCAGTCAGATGTATTTTCAGTTCAATTTTTTTGCTTAACAATTGCAGGGTTTCTGTCCAAAAATTTACATAATCACTTTATCTGATGCTCCACATCCAAAACCCACAAAGCCCTCTATTCAAAATGAATGCTCATTTGTAGGCAAATGTCTCAACTAGCATTTTGTTTGTTACCTTCTGTTCTAGAAATCAGAGCTTCCTCCTGATTACGACAAACACGACCCCGAGCAGAAACAGATCTACCGCTTTGTCAGGACGCTGTTCAGCGCCGCACAGCTCACCGCTGAGTGTGCCATTGTCACATTGGTAAGTGTGTGTGTGTGTGTGTGTGTGTGTGTGTGTATTTCAATGCTGACACCAGAAGGGAGTGTTGCTTCTTGGTTCTCTTTTTGCCCTCTCTCGTATCATGTGCTGTCTTCTTTCTATTGCCTTCCTTACACTCTTTTCTCTCATTTATTTTTGGACCTCATTTCTTCCTCATGAATCATGTCAGTGTATCCCTCTAGAGATTGTGTCCCCCAAAATGTTTGAAAAGTTAGTTAATTCTCACAGGAGAGACCAGGAAATTGGAAGGTAACCCAAGAATTGTGTAAGTTAGATCTGTGCAATTTCCTTTCAGAGTTACTTTGGTGTGAAGTATGTCTGTGTCTGTAGCAAAGATATAATTGGTGCTTTCCTGTACAGTCGAGTCTCTCCCCACGACTTATGACATCCTGCTCTGCTCACCTGTATTAAAAGCATGCTTTACTCCCCCTTCTCTATCTCATTTCTCTCTCTTCCTCTCCTCCCCTGACTCTTTTATTTCTTTAGCATTTGGTTTGTGTGCTTTCTCTTATCGTCACCACTTTGTCGCTCTGGCCGACACGTGTGTCCCTGGAGACTGGTACCTGCAGGGTTAATATGGGTTGGTCTGGTGGCCTAGTATTGAGTTGCTCTGCTTCCTGACAGATGCACACATGTTGTGTGAGCTGCATGCATGCAGTGAGTGGGTGAGCCCTTGTGTGCAGACAGCGATGGGAAAGCAAGCACACTGATGCACAGTATAAAAAAATAATTAAAATGTACAAGTGTACAAAAATGTGTCAGACTTCACAAAATCACATTTGCACACGTGACTTCCAGTCCCCGAGAGTAAAGTCTGGCAGTAATTGAATAGGGCTGTTGACTGGTGGTTATGGGGTTAGTTTAGCTGACACAGCTGACTTTAGACAGGGGAGTTGAGATGGAAGATGCAGTCATGACATCATAGGATAGGAAAGGGAAGGCTGCTTTATGGGATGGAGAAGACAGAGACCCAGAAAGTCAGCATGGCCTCTTCTGTGAAGATGAGTCATTGCACCAAGAACATGACACACAGGCAACACATTGTGAAGCTACATCTCCACAGGTTAAACTCTACCATTACAAAAGCCATTTCCAGGGGCCAAAGGTCATTTATTGGTGTGTCAGGCACACAAAAACTGTTAGTTAAAAAAGTTAATAGTTAGTCAGTAAGGTGGTCAAATTGATTTCTCTATTTAACTGAGTGAACCATCAACTTTAAATCAAGTGCTTAATGTTTTGGCTTCCCATTGTTATGAATAATAGTTGTGATCTGACACTCTCTTATCAGAGCAGCATTATTTTTTAAATATAAGAGAAGTAACGTAAAAATGAAAATAATATGTTGTCATCACCAAACAGTCTGTTATTACAACAGTTAATCCAGTTAGAACATCCTCTGTTTCAGAAATGTAGTCTGTTCCTGAGGTTAGTGCCTCTGGATTCCTTGCTGTGCTTGTTTGTATAGTTTTCTCTCTGAGCTGTTGCATTCATATCGCCCAGCATGTGGTCTGGCTCTCGTTTCATGTGGGCCTTTCTTCACTCCTGTTTGCCGCCTGCTGCCAGTTGAGTGTATTTGTGGTGTCTGTTGGCAGGTTCTGGGCCACAACAGAGATAGGTTAGCATTGCCTGCAGGCACAACGCCAAGCCCAGCATGACTTGTCCAATTAGCCACCTGAGCTGTGCTAGTGGGCAAGTCAAACCAGGCTGCAAAATAGGATGAAAGAATATTTTCATTTAGTTTTCACAACCTTTCCCTTCTCTTTGCCTCTCTATTTGTCCAAAACCACAAGGTACCATTATATGTCGAGTAAATTGATGGTAATAACCATCATCTAAAAGATGACCATCTACTCTCCACCAGTCTTTTACGATTCTTTTTAGGTTTTTAAGTCTCAAAATACTGACAGCTCTGCCACTGTGCCGATTCAGACAGAATTATAAATGGAATTCACAGTATATTCCACTCTGCCATAAAAAATACAGCATCTCTGCAAACCAGATTTTTTATTTTTTTTTTTGTCAGACTTGGCATCTGAGATGACAGATTTCAAAGCTTTAAGCTACTGTAACTGGTCTGAATTCAGTTGAGCCTGCAGTAAAGTTTATTTCTGGAAAATGAAAAATGTAGTTCCTAGTCAGCCGGGGAAAAATTACTGTAAAAAGAATAAGATTTATTGTTTGTAATCATGTTTGTTATAAATTTAAGTAGACTGTATACTGAAGTTAATTAGTAATTAAAATGATTAAATAAAAGTATCAGATCCATACTGAAACTAAAGCTAAATCAAAGGTAAACTGTAGCTTCCATTAGCAAGCTAGACATTTAGTTGTCTCCTTGCAGCAGATCACTGCAGCTTTCATGCTTGACTTTAAAATCTAATAGAATACATTCTCTCATTCTAACAAAATGATGATCAATGGATCAGAAGAATCAGCTTCTGTACAAGGATTCCAACTTGTAAGGAAACAGGTGCCTGCGGGCTCAGTGTGCTTTGTGATCTGTAGACTGTGGGAATTCTGGCTACTGAAAAAGAGCGAGAAATGGAAATGGGGAGAGAGAGGCAGAGAGAGGTGCAGTGTTTCGATCTGCACGGATATTTTAATGAGCGAGCGCCGGAGAAGCTGGATGTCATCAGCTGCTGACATCTTGTTGTTGTGGTTTTTACCTGGAGGAGGAGTAGGCAGGAGAAAACAGGAAAGCAGCAAACTGACTCTGCAAATGAATGTAGATGAGGAGAGCAGAGGCTAATTAAACACAGAAACAATGTGTAGGCATGCTAAAAGTAATGTAATAATACATTAATACACGATTCTGTCGTACTGTTGTTATGATATTGCGTTCATTATATGGGAGAAAAGACGAAACCCACAGGGATCTCAATTATGTGTATATGTTCAAAGAAGTGGAAAAGATGAATATTGTTTTTAGATATTTACATGTGTCACATCTCTCTGTCAAAGGTGTATTTGGAGAGGCTCCTGACCTACGCTGAGATCGACATTTGCCCCGCCAACTGGAAGCGTATTGTGTTAGGAGCCATCCTCCTGGCATCTAAGGTCTGGGACGACCAGGCGGTCTGGAACGTCGACTACTGCCAAATTCTCAAGGATATCACTGTGGAGGACATGTGAGTTGATGGATACACGCCCAAAATATTGCATTTTATTGATATGAAGTGCACAGAGATGCTATGCACACACAAGGCCTACAGACTGAGGTCTATATTGTAAATGTTGGCAGCTGGTGCCAGTGGTTATTAACATACAGGTGGCTCATTTTGTTCCTTATTTTTAACCAGCTCCATTTCCTCCTTCATAACAATAATTATTAAGCGTGACATTTGTTAAAGATAATTATGTTTCTGTGTTGTGAAGGTGGCAGCAGATGTGTTCCATTATTACTGCACTGCAAATGTAATTTTACTCACAATTAATAACACATAGCCTTTGTAGCCAACTTTTCATTTCCATTGCATAATCTATTGAGAACATAAAAACAAAATAAATTGGCTACAGTTGATAAATTAACTTTATAGCTTGCTGGTTCAGTTTATGTGTTTATCTGAGAGCCAAGAATTGGCCTTGAAAATAAGACTGCAGCTAATGATTAATTTAATTATTGATTAACCTGCCAATTATTTTCACAATTAATGAATCAAGTGTGGTCTATAGAATGTAAAAAGAAAATGTGGAATATGCCAATCAGAATTTCCTAAAGCAGAAATTAACATCTTCATATTGTTTAGTTCGACAAACAGTACAAAACTCAAAAGATAAGTAGTTTACTATCATAGAAAAAAACAGCACATGTATATATGTGAATTTCTCATTTTTGCTTGAAAAATGCCTCAAACAATAAACCAACATTTATGCGAACATTCAGGGCCATTCTATGCTGAGAATAGTCTGTGTTAAGGGGTCAGCCTGGGTTCAAGAGGTGTTGAGAGTCACATGGTGGTCTGGACATGCTTAGAGCGACCTCTGAACAATTTGTCTGACACCCTTGACTGTCTTTTGTTGTGGCACTTGGATTGGTCCCAAAGAAAACAGTGATATGGTAGGTTGGCTCAGTTAAATATAACTCACCCTTATGATAAAATATTGTCACCTAATAAGATGTTGTCTACCCTTTGTTAGAGCAAGAGTCATGCATATAAGCTTGTTAAAACCATGTATGGTATGTATGGTGCTGTCAGTTTATATCCGCTATCCTTGCACCTTTCCCAATGAAGAAATGGTATAAATCTACATGCTACCATGTCACCAAGCTTGACACAAGGCTGGTTTATTAGTTCCTAACAAGCTGACAATAAGAGATGCATCGCTTTTACTGGATATCAGTGTGAGGTTTAATAAAAAAGGTTCCTACTGAATCAAAGGAGATGTCCGAAGCAATAAATTGGATATTTTTTAGGGTTAAACCTTAGATTGTATGCAATGGTTTTATCTCAAGATGACATCATCTTGCCATGTGTGAGGGGTGGGCGATATGGCCAAAATCTTCTATCACAGTATACATAATTTTATATCATGTTAACAGTATATATCACAATACAGTAGGGGTGTAACGGTACACAGAAGTCACGGTTCGGTGCGTACCTCGGTTTTGGGGTCACAGTTCGGTACATGTTCAGTACAACAGGAAAAAGCAACAAAAAGTAGTGCAAGTTACAGTTTGTTCCACCTAGTGTCGTTTAGAACTACCTGAGATAGTTGGTACAGCCTGTAGTGTATTAAACAGTAAACAAAACATACACTCTCACATAAGTCATATTTTTATGTAGTGCTGATAAAAAACAAAAGGCAATAGGTCACAATAAGCTACAAAACTGAAAAGCATCTCATGTTATAAAAGTACAAAATAAATAGAAAAATAAAAAATAAAACTTGTGCATTAGGAGTGTTAAAAGTTGTTCCACTTACAGTAGGCTATATTTAAACATTCAAAGCTTAAGCCCAGCATTAACAATGTTTCTTGCATTGTCTGTGGTCACTGCGATGGTTCTGGGCTTTTCAAGTTTAAACTCTGCTACTGCCTCTTGTAACTTCTCAGCTAGGTGGGTGCTAGTGTGCTGTTCATAAACAGGGCGCGTTAGTAGAACTGGATTTTTCATTTCCCACTCCGTTGTTGAGTTGATGAAGTGTGCGGTCACTGTGAGATAGCTTTCAGTAGCACAGGAGGTCCATCCATCTGTTGTTAGTGCAACAGCGGGTGCAGCGGACAATTCATGCTCAACAACCGCTCGTGTACGCCTGTAAATGGCAGGGACCATGGAGTGGCTTATGTGCGCACGGGATGGGACATTGTAACGAGGCTCGAGCACTTTTAATAAATACTTGAAGCCGGGGTCCTCTACTGCTGCATATGGGCGCATAGCCGTTGAAATGTATATGCCAATAGCTTCGGTAATGTCTTTGGCCCTGTCTGCTTTCACATCTAGAGGCTTCTTAAAACAGCGGGGATAAGTTGTTGGACTCCTGTTTTCTTTTGCCTGGCTCCGGTGATTGGCACATCTGGGTGATGCCGTCTAATATGCATTAGCATGTTCGACGTGTTTCCACTGACTTATCGCACAACTGTTGAACAACGCCGACACCGTCCGCGTTCGATCCACCACTTGCATTCCGTCGCTGTTGTAGTCCACAGGGAACCCGAAATTTTCCCACACAGCTGATTTAAAAGAAGCAGGTGGGTCTTCTAGCTCCTGTTTGTCATCTGAACTCACCATACCAACTTTTCTTCTTCTTGTGTTTTGTTGCGTTTTCTTCTTGTTCTGCGTTTGTTGTTTAATGGTGGTTGGCAAACAGCTTTTAGGCACATACTGCCACCTGGATTGGAGTGTGGATACTGCCATGAGTGACTGACTTTTTTCCCACTCAGGCGTATTCTTCGTATGACTGCATGCACCAAACCGTGTCTTCCATACCGTGACAGTTCGGGACGAATACATATACCGTTACACCCCTACAATACAGTAATTGTTCTGTAAATTAAATTAAGAAATGGTTTCAAATAACCATACCTTACTTCATGCTCTGTATTTATAATTTCACTCTCCTCCTCCATGTTTTCTTGTCACTCTCTTCTTCTGCGGCAGTTGGCAAATCAGCTTAGAGGTGCATTGCCGCCACAAACGTCACATGAGAACGTGGTAAGCAGTCCTGCTGCCCAAATCACGTTACCTTGCGAGGCAGCTGGATTCGCGAGATCACGCAAGAATCGCCAGATCACACGAGAATCCAGCCCAGATTTGCTACACAGCCTGCCTCGAATATATAGCAGAGACACTAAGGGAGACCTCCTGCGATAGAAACGGTATTGCCAAATCTCTACCAGTGGACACATTTCTGTTGTCGCACAGTATGTACCGTCATATCACCCAGTCCTACGTGAGACAGGAGCTGCGGTTGAATAGTCAAAAAATTATGTCCTATGTCTTTTCCTAAACACTTTTCCTTGACCTCGATGGAAAACGTCATGAGGTCAAGGAAAGATGTGAAGGTGAATTAATAAGGACTTAGGAAAAGACAACCGCGGTGCTAAGAGAATACGACTGCACTTACACTAGGCTACTTAATTATGTGACAGCGGATGTTATTAATGTGGGTCTGCCGTGGTCGCTTTAAATGTTGCTGCTGCAAGGAATTGTGGGACGGCATTATCGCCTTTCCTTTGGTAAAGTATGGTGTACCCTATGCTAAAGGAGATAAGAAAAAAAGCATTTCCTTAGCATTTAGAGAACTCAACCAGTTCTTATCATGGTTGGCAGTCATGATAATAAGAGCTGGTCGAGTTCTCTAAAGTTTCACACAGTTAGGAACCTTCCTAAGCAAAAAAGACTATTGGACTGCAGCCAGGGAAGAAGCATCTTGAGGATGAGGACCCACCACTCTGTCGTGTATACCACATCCATCTTAGATCCACAGGAATCTTGGCTGGATTATTCTGAGGGGGAACACGATGCTGTAGACGTGCTGCCACTGCTGCGACCTCTGACCTCTGCTGCATTCGCACTCTTCTGCACCAGTGGCTGTATATATTCTTGTCCTTGGGCTCAGCTTTTACTGAGCAATGACTATAATGTTTGGGACTCTCTCCAGTGAGAGGAGCCCAGCATGTGGTTCTGCTGTGCTCCCATATGGCAACTTACCAGACAATGACTCAGTGTTTGACCAGAGATTTCCTATAAGATCAATTTGAGTCTTTTTAAATCCATGCTCGGGAACCTAGATAAAAAAGAAGCAGCGTTATTAGGCAGAGTTTGGCTACAGCGGAGTCTAAATTTAGCTCGTCTGTTGCTGCATGCCTGTAAAATGTGCGTGGGTGGGGAACAAAGGCTAGGAAAAGGAAATGTATAATGCTTCTCATGCAGGTTCCAATGCGAAATGAATCGGTCATGACTGAAGATAAACAGATGAAAGCGGCTGTCAGCGCGCTGCAGAAGGGATCACAGAGCTGTGGAGCACGAGGCAATGCATGACAATGGCATTTTCAGGATGTGAGATTAATATTCTTTCTTACATATAATGCTCGGAGGCCTTTTGCTTAGATATCACTCGTTTTCAGTATGAGGAACGGCTTATGTTTGGTGGGTGTACTGGGGATTTACTTGGTGTATGTGTATTGGCACTGAAAATAACACCCAGCCTCTGTGTGAGGTGATGGATTTGCCAGCATAGAAGGTCTCCTCTTCGGTCTCTCTATGCAGAATTTATTTGTAGACAGACAATTCAATTTCAATGATCGAACTGACTTTATTTAAATCTCAACCAGGCATGGTTCCTAGCTAAATATCAGAAATGTTTTAGCTCGTCAAAGTGCTCACTTCTCACTTCACATCCTCTCTCTCTCTCTGACAAAAAGGAATGAGCTGGAGCGTCAGTTTCTGGAGCTGCTGCAGTTCAACATCAACGTGCCGTCCAGCGTCTACGCCAAGTATTACTTTGACCTGCGCTCCATGGCCGAGGCCAACAACCTCAGCTTCCCCCTGGAACCCCTCAGCAGGGACAAGGCCCTAAAACTAGAGGTGAGTGGTACACGTACAACAAACAGGAAACAGATTTTAAATTTTGGAGTTCAGGTCATACAGAAAAAAAGAAGAAAAGAAATCTCGAAATCTGAACCCAATTTATTGTGGCCTGAGGATGTGGAATACAATGAACTGAGGCTAATTAGTATTTTCAAGTGCCTCAGCTCAACACTCATGCACACAAAACACAGACTGTACATTCGCTGCTGTGTGAAGGACAGGATGTAGGGCCGTGTTGCTGAGTAATTAGCTTCACTGCCTCTACATCTGTCTCTCCCTCCCTCTCCCTCTGCTTACTGCAGTTAGCATTGGAAACAAATCTTAGCAGCAGTCTTTTTCTTTGTCCAAAAGACTCTCTGTTTGACCAAAGCAGACCTTTTTCAGAAGAGAAAATAGCTGTAATTAATAACATTAGTAATGGCTGCTTTCCATTTAGAAAAAGTACCACAGTGTCTGATTTAAAGGCCCTGCACACAGGCATAGGTGTTTTCAGTTGCTCTGGCTGATTAGACCTCTAGACGGGTCGAGATATGCCTGGATGTATGTGATGTCACAAAACTCTACAGACCAATAAGAATGATAAATGGGTAAGGTGTCCCGCCCTTTTAGGTGCAACAAAACTAAAAAGACAGTGAGGGAGATGCAAATCAAGCCCAGTTTGTACACACCCACACAGTCCTGAGAAGAGGTCTAATCAGACAACATGACAGTGAAAACACACAGGTGTGGACTATGGATGTGTAGGGCATTTTCATATTTTATAGTTCAATTTTGGATCAGAGACATTTATACATTTGGTTTTTAGATATAAATTACCATTTTTTCTTAGGGTGCTATCACAGTTTGTTTGCTACTTTTTTAAAATATGTTTATTTACTGTGTCTTTACTGTTTAGGTTCACACTGCTCAGTAACTGATTCATCACTTCAGACTGTAGTTTACCCTCGGATCATGTTGTTAACGCTGAGATTTTGTTATTTTTTTAATATTTTATTTTCAGTTTTGACAGGAAAATCATAACAGAGTAACAGTAAAACGAAAAGAACATGTACACAATTAAAGACAAAACAAAATAAATAAAGATTTAAAAAAATAATTTTAGTTTTAAAAAGGGACGGAGTGGGCGGATAGATAAATGAATTAAATGTATTGAAGATAAATAGACTGACAAACATCCAAAACACATCTCTTTTTGAAATACCCTAGAAAACATCTGAATACTTTAAGCCAATAATAAGCCAAGACAGGACAAAACCAAAATAAGTGAGCAGGTGACACTGGGATTTTAAAGCTTGATTATCTCAGGTGACGCTACTCTTGTCTCCTTGTGTTTTGGAAGTGTTTCCTGTGTGTGGCTGACATTGCCGTCTCTCATTTCTACACACACTGACAAAGATCTCAACCAATTACTCCAAATAAAGGGTAGGCCTCGCCATCTGCATCTCATTTCTGCTGTGTTTTGATTTTCAGGCCATCTCACGGTTGTGTGATGACAAATACAAGGACTTGAGGAAACAAGCCAAGAAGCGGTCAGTGAGCGCAGACAACCTGACGGTGGTGCGGTGGTGTCCAGCCATCATTTCCTAAGACTTGGCCGCCTGCAGCACGAAGATAGACCTTGTCAGACAAACTGTACTGTATTTCTGCCTGATGAGCAGGCAAACCAGGTGGGCAGTCCTGTGGATCAGTGGGTCTGTCTGGAATACACACACACACACACACAATCTGGCACTTTTGCAAGTGTGATTGCACCCTCTCTGGTCGTTGTACATAAAAGAAGTCCTACTGGCTGCCTGCACTGAACCAAACAGAGCTGAGCTGAACCAAACTGAAGTGTGTGTGAAAGTTGTTGGAATGAAGACCTTGACTGCAGAAGAAAAGAAGAGGGCAAACAGAAATACAGCTGGCAATATGAGAGACTGTGTGAAGTTCTGGAAAAGAAAATAGGAACACGCTCAATGCGAAATACAACAGATGACAGCAGCAACAGCGTTCCATAATTCCCTCTGAGGCTCGACTGGCTTGTACGGTTGATTGAGGGAGGCCGTGTACATTCCTTTCATTTTAATCTTCTGGTTCAGTCCGTTTCTTAGCTGAAGCATGAGATGATTTTTTTGACAGCTTACAAAGGCACAAAAAATTTTAAATGCTCAATTCCTCAATTTGTTTCAGTGTTTTGTTGGTGTTTATCTGTTCTTTTGCATTCCCATCCAGCAGAAACCTCTGCTAGCAGATACTAAAGCAAACACAAAGGAAAGACACGTACATTCCACTGTTAACTTGAGTGTACTTGATAAATTTGACTGGACCACACATCATGCGCTCCTCCTTGACAAAATATTCCCCCGAGTATTCATTTACATTGTAGCCAATTTAACTGATCCTCTCATTCAGAGAGCTAACGTTGAAAAAGCAAGTCAGTGTTTAGCTCAAGGGCGTTTTGACAGGACCTGGGAAGAACAATTTCTCTTACAGCAAGGCCATCCAGCCACCATTCAAACACAGCTATTCACTTAAAGCAATATCCATGTGTTGCTTTGTTGTTGTGATTAAATACGATAAAGCATGCATACTTGGGAGAAGACTGACTGGAAGACAGTGGTCCAGTACACAGTCAGATGTGAGACTTACTGTAGAGCTTATGTTCATTCACTGCCATTGTCCTGACCTGTGGTGCCTGTGATAAGCTAGTTTAACACTTCTTCCCTTTCTACTGGAGGAATAGAACAAATAACTCTGAAGTATTTTATTTTTTTGTTTTGTTTAACATTTTGTATGGTTCTTCCAGCTTACAAAGAAACAGCACAAATGGAATATTGACATTTAGGAGCCACTAAAAGGCATGATTCTTCAGGGTTGGTTTTTGCTGTTCTGGAGAAGACAGAGATGAATGAAAAAGCATTAAATGATGATTCTCACACATTGCTTACAAAACGATAGATTGTATACATTTTGCTAAATTGTGTCTGTACAGTGTAAATACAGCGCTGTAGACTGAGGTCATACTGTAAAAAAAGCAGAATGATGTTAGAATATTTATATTGGATCAGTTTTTACTGTACATGAGAAGGAAGGTAAATAATGTTTTATTCCTTGTTCCTATGAGAAATCAAGCAAAGACAAAGGTGAAGTATTAAGATTTAAATGGGAGACACCACTTAAGATTTTTTGTCTGTTTTCTTGTTACAAGGTTTTCACACTGCAGAGAATGCCAAGTTTTTATGTGTTACATACTGTATATGATATATAGATGATACAAGACAATTCAGGCTTATTTTATGATTTGTTTTTTTTAACCCCACTCTGTGGAAGAATTTGCCAGATTCATATGTTTTTAAGTGATGATGCTTGTTCTTGATGCTTATGGAGGCCCGTAACTGACAAAATGTAGTAAAAGGTTATCAGGCAAGTCAAAAATACAGTATAACTGAATGCATCAATAAATAGTATTGTTAATTAGATAATAAAATAGAGTGTAAAAAGAACTGTAAAGCTTTATCGTTTACCTTCAACCTCCAATCAGATGGTAACAAAAGCAAAATCTGTTTTATTTTTTTCCTTTACCGCCAATAAAGTCAATTAAAGCTTAATTTATTTTACTCTTCTTAGTCTTTCACTAGCTCATTTTATTTTTGAGCACCTTCATTTTCCTATTTTTTTGGTCTTGGCACACATTAAATCATTAATCTATTCCCTATTTTCCCCAAGCAACATTCCTTTAAATTTTCCTCATGCTTCCAAATAGCATTAGCAAGCTAACTTTGTTAGTATTAGTTTGATGGCTCAAATGCTTGAGCTATACTGTTACAAGAGTTTATACGGTGATTCTACAGCAGAATGCTATATTTATATGGATTATGAGACATTACGTGCACTGGCTGGTGTAGTTTTATGAAGAAAGTTAGCTTCATCTAGGTAGCTAGCTGAAAAGGCTGGTGCTCAGAGTGTTTAGCCCATGGATGTATGGTAGGAACGGGATACTCAAAGATGGCGTCAACTCACTTAAATGAAAATGTTTTGCCTGGCGCATAAGTCAATATAGTTTTCTAGCTTCCAGGTTTGCTACCACGTTGTGTGGTCCACATGCTCATGCTAATTAGTGTTTCCCCTGCTCAGCCCATAGACTTTACATTGGGATGACATCGCACAAATAAAAATAACTTTTCTAGGCTTTGGGAAAGTTTTACAAATAAATATACAACCTCCAGAAATTTGTAATACAAAGAGTAATAATCGACCTTGTTTGCAGTTTGACGTTTCTTGTCAACAGTTTTACAAAAGTCTCTTTTTTAATGGTGGTCTATGGGGAAAATGCTTTTTGGACCGCAGGGGATTTTTTTCATTGCAGTACCCTGCGTGGCCACTGGGACAAACTGGCAGCAAGGCTGAGTGGCCGCACCTATCGGCTCTCTTAATATATCCATGATTCTGGCACCAGTGTTTTCAATTAAGCCAGCTAGCCACACGGTTGTCTTGATTGCTCCACTGATATGTATGTATATGTGATATCCACAGAAATGTTGCGTGGCAAAAAGAGGAAATAGATAAATGATTAAATGTGTGCCAAGACCAAAAAAATTGGAAAGCTAAGGAGTTGAAATGTAAAATGAGTGTGAAATATTTTGATTTATTTTATCAACTGATTGGAAGTTAGAGGAAAAGTCTCAAGCTTTATATTTCATTTATTCATATTCAGATATATCTGTTCAGTTTTCTGACAACCTTTTACTACATTTTGTCAGTTTTGGGGCTCTGTAGTTTTCTTATACATCATTGAATAAACGGTAAACTATATGCTTAAAAATATGACAACCTGGAGATGTCTGAAAAAGATACAAAAATGTTCTTCATAACACAAAAGGTCCAATTTCAAATGTCCACATACCCTCATTCAAGCCTCTAGGTTATTTTGTGCATTTCAATGGCAACTTCCACGTCTGTGATTGAAGTTCTGTTTGTCAAGCTACCAGAGAATCAGTCAGTCAGTCAATCAGTCAGGTCAGTGAGATTTCCAACCCTGAGCAGCAGAACCGTACCAAAGTCATGGAGAAATGAAGGACGACCCTGTTTGACGTGTTGCTCTGACCGATCCCGCTTGCACATGAAGTATATGAAAAAGGTGTTGGGACTTGGACAGAGAACTGTTGTTTTGCATGGTGCTTTGAATGAGTGAAAAATAAAAGTGCAAAATGTGTCTTTAGGAAAGTGACGTTACTGGAGTTGCTGTTGTGAGTTCAAACTGTTAGAGGTGTTCAAAGATTGTATATCCTATTTATTGTATGTATGTGTGCATACAGCCCAGTCTGGTGTTTTCTAGACCCAGAAGTAAGCGTTGATGCCATGTGCTCAACTATGGCGAGTGAGATGGTGAGATTGACTCCGACAGCAAAGACCTTGGGCCTGTGGCGTCCTGTCGGCTGGTTACTAGGTGTGTGTCATAGCCTTGTGCACTGAACTCTACCTCTGCATAGAGTTTTACTTTTCCCTTGATTTTTCTTCCTCTCTTCAACAACAGTTTTTAGATTTCACAAATTCAGCTTTGATCATGACGATTTCCCACACTAACATCAGTCAACTGCTGTAGCTGTGACCTTTTTTTTGGTTTTCTCATTGAGTTGTACTGTATTCTGTTGTTATCGTTGTTATTGTCAGTGTATTCTTTTCTTTTCAACGAGTCATTCTGTTCCTGTTCTCAGTTTGCGAAACTATCTCTCTCTGTTCTCTTTTTCTCTTAGTTATATTTTCAACTATGATTTATAGAACTGCTCCCAATTCTTCTCTTCTGAAGCAATGTTTAGAAAAACCTGTGCAAGAATTAAACTTTAAAACCTTTCAATAAACCCAGTGTATGTTTCTTGTGTAATCTAAAGGATCAATTCACCCAAAGTGGAAAAGGGTGATAGCAATACACGCACTTACTCTGAGACCTCAAACCATCTTTCATGGCGTTATCTGCTATCACAGTATTTCAATATGTACTGTATTGTACAACTGATGTGACTCAGCAGGGTTTCTTCTCCCAGAAAGAACCATTTAAATGGCTTAGAGCAAGTGGTAATACAGAGATTACACTCTGCCATATTGTCACTGAGGGACACATTTAATCCTCCGTATTAGCCTCGATTTGCATTTCAATCGCTGCTCTGGTAATTGCTATACGAGTCAATTCAATGCAATGAAGTGGTGCTGTGAGCTTTAGTGAGAGCTATTGCTAGACATCTCTTAAAAGCTACATCAAACGTACATCTGAAACACTACACAGACACAAACTCACCTTTGAAACCGAGGATTTTGGGTTAATGAACACAGAATTCTGTCAGAGAATTTAAGGAAGTCCAGCTTCATTCTCTACGCAATGTGGTCAGGATTCAGTCTGAGGACTCATCACTTCACACCCACCTCACAGATGGTTTCAGATGGTTGGGGTTAAGGCTGACGTGCTTTTATTCAAACAACAGTAAATGAGTGGCCATGTTCTTTTTCCTTGATCTAAGATGTTGCCTGTTACAGGGAGCAAAGCTTTGATGTTCCAGATACACAATATCAGATTGTGTAAATGCTAGAAAGAAAAGTTTCACTTTACACAAGAGGAGCCTCATATGTCAAGACCATTTATTGTTTCTAACAGCTGGAACAGAACAGGTCAATGGTAACACTTATTTTCTCTCAACTGACATTTGTGCCTTGAGGCTTTTTTTTCTTCTTCATGCCATGTTATATGCTTTTGTGCTCACACTGATCTCCTAAAAAAAAATACAAAACCAAACACTGGGGAGAAAGTGCATGGAGACACAAGGCATTTCACATCACTACATTCAGTGCAGGAATTGGCTGCATGTGGTGGCGTTACCCAGGTCTCATAAACAATAGGTTAGATTTCTAATCAAAGGAAAGTAAAGAGCCTTGATAGCATTTCTGTAGACTGTTATACCCCAATATACAAAATAATTAAGATTTTGCCAGAAAACCAAAACAATTAGCATGAAGATGCTAAAATGCTACGTAGAGCTGTTGGGAACTGCAGTGTCGAGTGAGAATTCTCTGTGGGTTCATCATTACGAAAGACTCCTTTCATATTACGCATTGTTATTTGACCCATTGTTCTTATAAAAATATTGTTTGTATGAAACCATGTCTGATCCCTTAAGACTGTAGCAAAGCATTACAGTGTTTCACAGGTGCTAAAGAAAACAAATCCACCACCCACATCCTATAAATCTTGTGATTTTTTTAAGCCTCAGAGGGTTTTCTGTGGTCCTTTGGTGATGAATCCGATCATGAACAGTGTGGCAAAAGACAGAAAGACGCTGATAGAGAAAATAGTGAAAAGGATCATCAGTTTCTCATGCTGCATCATAATGTTTAATCACTGTCTTCATGCCCTGTGGTGCAGTTTGTTGCTTATGAAAGCCTTCTGAAATCCTGTTGGGATGTTGTGTCACACATCTGTGCATTGATACAAAGGATAGGCTTTTTAGGCACAACAGAAACTCATGATTATGCTAATCCATTCAAACCCCGTTGCTAATGGGGAACAGCAGTGGGATCAGGTGGATGATCAGGTAATGACTGAGGCGGGGAATCTTCCAAGTAGGAGCTTCTGGACAGGTGGGCAATGGCAGGGTCTGAAATGAAAGGATAGTTAGTATGCATGGAAATGGCACTAATTACTGAGGCTGGCATCAAAGAGGAAGGGAAAGAGGGTGAAAAACATTCCTTAGGAAAGTTTTAATATTGCCAGTATGGCCTCAAACACAGCCATGAAGGGCATTCACACTATTACAGACATAGTAATCCATGAGCTAATGGGCAAAATAAACTAAGGCTCAGATATTTCATGGAAACTATTATTACAGTTCTTTTGACATTGCTGCAGCTTACATCTGTGATAAAAATAACAACATAAGCTGATGAGACAGAAGATAAGGGCAAAGAGTTCTTGCCTCCTTGTAACAATGAGGAGTACAGATCAGTCACTGTGGTTAATATTTACTCCATCATTACAAACTGAAAAGTACAATGGGTGATGAGCTGCAAATAAAACCAGGATTTTGTTTCATCATAAACATAAACATATCTTTACAAAAATTACATCAACTATGCAGAAGGAGAGCCAGGAATATAAGTAATATAAGCTTTGCATGGGTGAGGGTCATAATTACTGGGGGAATATAAAATGTTTTTGTGTGTTGCTGTAGGTCATTAGCTCAGTCAGTGAAATTGAAAACAGGTGTGTCTCATTGCCCTGTAACCAGTAACTGGGCACTCTCAAGTAGCTGAAGGAAGGGTAAAACTGTTCAATTAATGACACTGTATTAAAGTTGGCATGCTTATGTGTGAGTTTGTGTGTGCTAGTAGCCATTACTGTAAGTAAGTATCTTAAATTAGTGATTTATTTGTTATTGAGTATTCTTGGAATGGTTGCACCTGTTTACTTCTCCCTGTGCGTAGACCTGAGCAGATGGTACGCTCCAGTTTATATGAAGCGGAGAAGGTAACCAGTCACTCTTCTGTAATGGGAGTGAGGGTGGCAGTTTGCTGTAAGGCTATGGGTTTCATCTTGTGGTTTTAGTTCAGCTTCAGCTTTGAGTTGCTTTTGCTGGACTTTTTTTTTTTTTACCTATGTCCCATCATTACTTTTGTTAATAAAAGTCTGCCTTCACTTGTTGCATTGCTCATCATCCCTTTCAAACTTTCCCAATGCCAAACAACATCTACCACCCTTGATATGAAATGTCAGCACTACAGTGCCTGTTTAAATTAATTGCAGGCATATGTAATTTTCTGTCCTGTGTTACCAAGTCAAAAGTTCAATTTCACACACTATTTATTTTCAAAAGAATCCTTTATACATTCCCAATGCTAGCCTTGCTATCCATTCAAAATGAGCCATGTGGGATTCTTACTGTGAGCCAGTATGGAAGTGCTAATCACCATTGATCTGTAGTGATTATGAGCCATACGAACTGTCTTTAGCCATGTGTCCCACCAGAGACCTTGTCCATGAGCGAGGGTGGATGTGTGAGAAAGGAACTGATTTGTCCTCTCTAAAATCATTTTATTAAGAAGATATGCGCCATGATGTGCATTTGTTGAAGTACAGGAGATGCACAGTGTACATCTAAACAAATATAGTTTTATTTCATACCCATATTAAATGACTATACAGTAGGTCCTTATCAGTCATAAACTTGTATCAGCTGTGGGAACATACAGTTTACAACCTACTTATATTTCATGAGAGCTAATCCACAGTCTGGATATCTACATGTTATCTTTATTCATCACTGCAGCAGTAAGTGCTTGTGTTTTTATGGAGCAGCCAGTTTGAACATGCTTGCCATTGTGCTTAATACAGCAATTTAGAGTGAGTAAGTCAGGAGGCTTGTTACACTCCTGTAAGGACGACCAGCAGCACCAAAATATCTCTGCAATGCCAGGATGGCAACGTGCCTTTGGAAGTGTGTTAAGAATAGACCCACAATGGGGCTCGCTCCTGTCTTCTGTTGTCTGAGGACAGACAGTTGTCTGAAGGGGACAGAGGAAGAGGTAATTTACATGGTTTACTTCAGCCTTTCAGAGACTTGGGTGACTCAAACGGATCAGATTGGATTTTACTTACAGGGACCTGGCACATACTCCATCTAGGAGAGAGAGAGAGAGAGAGTCAGACTGCTGAGGGAACTTTGTGTCCGCCAACCTGGAGGTTATTGTGCTACTTGAAGCCACTGTGCCCCTTGGCAGAAAGGGAAGAGGAGACGTGGCTGGATAAAGGAGTGAGGTGCTGTCTTAAGATTTTACCTTGTGGCCTGGAACTGGAAGATTAGAAGATTTTGGAGGGCCTTGAGCACAGCAAGCATGGCGGGATCAAGTGCCTCTGAGGTCATCTTTATCTCTGTCAATCACAGCATCACTTTGATGGGTGAGTTGACTTCACTGACACATTAACTGGTTTCTGACTGACGTAAATAAAAAATAAGTTCTGTACTATGTTTGTGTGCAGTGAAATATTTTGGCAGATATATTTCTACAGATCTATAAACCTCAAGATTTCGGCAGCCTTGAGTTCCTTGCAAAATTTGCTACAACACACTTACAATCAGCAAATTTAATACCAATGTGCTTATTTTTCAGGGAAGGTGTGGCTCATTGTGATGATCTTGCTCCGTATCCTGATCCTCCTCTTTGCTGGTTATCCTCTCTACCAGGACGAGCAGGAGCGATTTGTGTGTAACACCATTCAGCCTGGGTGTGCCAACGTGTGCTATGATCTATTTTCTCCGATCTCCCTCTTCCGCTTCTGGCTGGTGCAGCTCATCACCTTGTGTCTCCCCTACATAATCTTTATCATCTACGTGGTTCATAAGGTCTCAAATGGCCTCACCGTGGACTTGAGCTCCTCAAGTCACATCAAAGCCTTGCCACTGTTCAAGATCCACCAGGAGCCATTCAGCAAGATATCTGTGAACAAGATGCCTCTGGTGGCTGAGCGAGGGTGTCCCCGGTGCTTCACAGGAGCCTATATCCTCCATCTGATGTTCAGAACATTGTTGGAGGCAGGGTTTGGGGCAGCTCACTACTATCTGTTTGGTTTCTACATCCCCAGGAGGTTCCTGTGCCAGCATCCACCATGCACTACCCAGGTAGACTGCTACATCTCCAGGCCCACTGAGAAGACCGTGATGCTCAACTTCATGCTCGGTGTGGCTGCTCTGTCCCTTTTCCTAAACGTGCTGGATTTCATCTGCACCATCAAGCGCTCGGTGAGGCAGAAGAGCAAGAGGAAGATGATGGTGGAGAAGATTTATCAGGAAGAGCAGTGTTTTCTTTCAGCCGGAGGAGCCTCCAGAGGAATAGACCCAAATGCCTCCCTGGCTCAGCAGGGTCTAGAAGTAGAGGCTGGTCAGACAGGGAGTTTCCGGAAGAGGCGAGGCAGCAAGGGCTCTTGTGGAGGGGGAGTGCTTGCTTTAGGTCAGGAACGACCCTGTCTGGAGCGCTCCTCTCTTCCACGCTCTCCAGAACCTCCAGGCTGCAACACCAATGGGAACAACGGCTACACTGTTTCCCAAGAGGAGGCCCCAGAAAGGAATGGTAGCGAGGTGGCTCTCTGCCCCCCAGAGCCAATGGGGACACCCAGATCCATTCGTGTTAGCAAACGCAGTCGACTCAAACCACCACCTCCGCCCAGACGGGACCTTGGGTCATCTCCAGGGGGGTCAGCAGGGCCCATCGGGGATGTAACCACAGCAACAGCAATCTGTACGAGAAGGGTGGGTCAGTATACACTGGTTGAGCTGGGTAGCAGCGCAGAGCTACAGACCAATGACGATGGGCAAGAGAAAAGATCAGAGTGGGTGTGACTTAGAGGGTTGGATTGCTTTATTTCCAGGTTATTTTGGAACACAAGAATGGGACAAATAATTGTGGGAGCAATATGAGAAACAGATACAGAGATACCCCAAGGCACAGTGGCAACAACTGTTGGAGCTGACTGCAGACTGCACTGTCACTTGAGGAGAATCCAAAACGGCATTGCATTCACCAGACACCTTAGACTCATGAGGGATAATCATATTTGCTGTGATTTTATCACCCCATCAGATCACATTGCCTTTGAGGAGCCCTGGCTGAGTGATGCAAAGCATTCAAGTAACAAATACAAACTCTTTTAACAAGAAGACAAGTCAAGAATGACGGGACACTCTAGCCCTAAGCGTCCTTGAAAAAACCTCGACCTTGAGAAAATCTAAAAGAGTGCAGCCCACCTGTTTCTTCCCTTGTTGGCTTTACCCCCACCTCCCTGGACACACTGTCCATAAACAAAGACAGGCCTTGACCTGTCCCACATATACAACCACCTCCTGCCACAGGCACACTATATGATACCACCATGGAGCCCTTCTCTTTTGTGTTTGGGTCACTGGGGTCAAAGGACATGGGTAGCCTCTAGGCCCTGTGCTTGGGTCTTTGGGTGACCTTTTGGAATAAGAGGGTCAGGCGGAAAGGAAAGGCAATAATCTGGCTAAGGTCATGTTATCAAGCTCATAGAATAGAATAGGATTCCTCCGTCAGAGGTGAAGGACACTATCAAGTCCCCTAAAGCCGACATAGGCTCACAAAGCAATTATGTTCCCCCATAGGGGCTCTGTATTTATGGAGACAGCTTGTCACTCTATTTCAGGGCCTCATGAAGCTTAGGAGGAATACAAGCCTTAACATACACTGTCACTAGAAATAGAGCACAGCAGAACTCCGCAAAGGAGAAGTGTTGCGTGTTGTCCTTCAGGATATCAACTCTTGCTTGCTGTGGCTTTGGTTTCACCTTGATCAAAGCTCAGATTGATGTGGGTCAGACACCAGCTCCCACTGTGACACATTACAATCATAGACAGTATGTATAGTGGGGCTTCTGTAATGTTTAATTAACTTATTCCTTTGCTGAAATGTTTCCAGGTTTTTAGCAGCAGGGTAACCTGTCAGTCTATTTTCTTGAAATCTCTGGACTAACTTTATACAGATGATTGTGAGGAGACTATCACAGTAAATCAGTGGCGTCACACTTGCATCTGCTGCTCTATGGCTGAGGGGCCAGTCTCTGTGTAAACGGATAGCTCTTGATCTTCCTCCTCTTGTGGTCTCTTTGAAGGTGACAACAAAAGCTCCCTGCCTCATATCTCACCTATCTACTGAGTGCTGCACCCCGACTGTCATAAGGGTGACCACAGGGGGTTTTCATCAGACCACAGCAGGTCTAATGGTGCCGCACCTCCTTCATAGTGTAAAAGCCAAAGCTGGACTCAGTTACACTTGTGTTTATTGGTATTATGTACTGTCAGGTAGATTGTTAAACTTTCTGGAATTGTTAATATAAAATGGAGCTATAAGGATATGACTTCTTAGATTATATATTTTGTTAAGTGCTATTGTTGTTGTAATTTATACAAATATTGAATATTCATTGTTGTATGCTCACTACATTTATTTTTGATTTAAAACCCATCAGTGCCTAATTCTTATTACAATTCATATTCCAATACAAAATCAAATGAATTTATGTACAGTTTCATATGCAATTATATGTGAAGTTAATTTCTTTATAAAGTGAAAATTCTAGAGATATTCGAGATAGTTAGGTAGTTTCTATGTGTCCACTCAATGACTCAAATGTGAAGTGATGTTTCTATGTGTAACAGTTATGGCTGTTCATCTGTGTTATTGAAATTATGTAAACTCCTATGACATTGAAGATGATGTAACTTTTCAAAGCACTTTATTGTAACTATTCTGGTTTGCTCCAGTCCACTGTGCCGTAGTCGCTTTGCCAACACTGTAGTTTAACATCATGCTGCCCTCCAGTGACGCAAAATGTGAAATGCTGCAATATATAGAAACCAACACTTGAAATCAAATGCCCCCTGGCATTGTGATGACAGATTTTGATATGTGAATATTTGTATCTTCATAAAACAGTTTGATTGTGACCGCTCTGTTTAAATAAATCAGGTGGAGAAGAGCAAATCAGTTAAAGACACCTTTTTTCCTGAATTTATAGAAGGAATTAATAGAAACCTGTTAGCCACAACGGTAAATTTGAGACTTCTTGAGAACCACAGCTCTCAGATGAAGTTCAGTGACAGATAATAAACCACAGCAGGGTATTACTGAGAGGTTTTGGGGTGTTAAAATCGTTTTTTTTTAAATGCAGAGATACAGGTCAGACTGGCAGGCAGGGCCAGATTAACTTGCAAAGCAGCCCCAGGGCAGAAATGTAAACCCAAATCAAGCCCACCTGATGTCCTGTCTTGTGTTTACCCCAGTCTTTGTCTAACTTTAACCAAGTCTTTGAGTGTCTAGACATAGCCATAAAGAAGTTTTAATCATGGTTCAGTTGCTATGATATAGAGAGAGCTGATACTGTAGGAAAAACAAATGACAGAAGTTGTCATTGAACTTTTGGCTTCAGTTTCATTAAAAAATGTTTCCTCATTATGTTGACAAATTTTTTTATTTGGGTAGCAATATGTTTCTCTCAAAATATATTTGTTGTTGCAGATTAGATTAGTAGTATAACGTAATTTCAAGGAGACAGTGTTGGATAATTTGATTAAACACAGATTATTAATTATATAGAATACGCACCATTTAAGACTGATTTTAGTTTTGGGCAAGTCAGGCAAGAATGTGGATTATTTGCTTGTTCCATTTAATGTCCCATTTAGTGTTGGTATGCTGCACTCTCTGCAGTGGTCAAAGTCGGCCCTCAGCAATCCTAATAACAGTGAAAATACATATGCCAATGTTTTTCAGGCCCTGTGCAGGTTGCTGCGTGTAAAACAGAATGCAGAGAAATATAGCATGCCAGCTGTCACAGGTGTGCTGCCTGACAGAAAACAGAGCAGCAGCAAGGAGGGCAGGTGAAACATAGGGGCTGTCATGCTCATATGCAGTAGCTGTATAACCAAAGGCGAGCCAAAGCCTGTCTGACTTGCTCTGTTGTGTCTTTCCACGTCTTAACTAACTTAACTCTCAGGGCTGAGAGTTGACACTTTAAAAGCCAGTAATACAGCTAGTCTCCTCAAATCAGCCTAATCCATTCCACTATGTTTGTTTCTTTCATCCTGCTATGGATCTGTGTTTTCTTCTTCATTCTCTTTCTCAAATGTCAGAGACCCGAGAACTTCCCTCCAGGACCTCCTCCATTACCGATACTGGGGAACCTGTTGTAAGAAAAACACTCAAATGGGACTCATACATTGCCTTCAATTGTTATGCTACTGATCATCAGCCACACACATTCATACCTGGAAACTGTGCAGCCACTCGGCCATGGAGTGGCTTTTAGCGTGTTGTGTTACATAATTAAATTGTGCAGATTATGAATTGCCGAGGCAGTCCAATGCCTCAAGGCTACAAGTGGCACTGGCTGACTATAAATGCTAGCTATTAATTCAACTAAAATGTTTGCAGGCTCTGCTCTGATGAATGCATAGGAGGCTAAGACAAAAACGTGTGAAGGCCACTGTGGTTATATGGTTAAAATCTTTTCTTTCTAAGAGCAAAGTTTGCTCAGCAGCGCTAATGTTTTCATGTGACTCCATAACAGATTTACTGCTGTTTGTACAGTTGATTGGCTGTAAACTAAACTTGACGATGACAGACCGTTCACTCTAGAATATTAACACAGGTTAGACATGTCAATATTCTTAGTAGCTGATGTTTAAAAGTAAATCCTCTTCTTCTTGTGATTTAAAGGAGGTATATTGCATGTTGCATTTGGCAATGATTCCTGATCATTTCAAGAGCTTCTTACTGTGCTCTTCCCTAGCTGAGTAAGTGCTATGGAAATGTCTACAGTCTCTTCATCGGACCCAGACCAGTCGTAGTCGTCAATGAGGTGCAGGCCATGAAGGAGGCTATGATGACTAAGGCTGCTGATTTTGCTGGACGACCCCAAGACATTTTTGTCAGTGACCTCACCCCGAAAGGTAAGTCAGAGATGAGGTGTCACAGGACAGAATATGTAATATCACCTAAAGACAGACTATGTAACTTTTGAAAGAAGAAATGACACATTCTTCCTCTTACAAATGAAAAGTTGAGTTCATGAGCAATAAAACGCACCCTTGCTCAATTCAGTACACTCTAGGGTTTTGTTGCTATGGCCTTACTTGCTCTGATATGACCAGTAGTTTATGGCGGCTAATGTTAGCAAACTTTAGACAGATATTGCTGTGTAACAGACTTTATGACTCTTCTCTACTTATGTTACTGTAATCTCTATATACACAATGTATATAGTATGTTGTAATTGCCATTTGTGGCTGCTGTTCAGCAAAAGTTACAACTAGCTTTAAGATGCTCTGCCAAAACATCACATGCTCATATCCACGCCTGTTATAGGAATGGTTCTGGCAGACTACGGCGCTAGTTGGAAGGAGCATCGTCGCTTTGCTCTGATGACCTTGAGGAATTTTGGTCTGGGGAAGCAGTCCATGGAGCAGAGGATTCTAGGAGAGATCTAGTACACAATGGAAACACTGGAAAAGAGCATTGGTATGCCATCTGTGTGTGCACTCACTGTGACCTCTCAAACAGTGGGAAGTGTAAGCACATTGTGTATTGGGTAATGTTCTGTTACAGATGATCTGACCACGTCGTGTTGGACTTTTGTGCCTTTGATACATCTTTCACAGGTACAACCTTGAGTCCTCAAGTTATGTTTCATAATGCGGCCTCCTACATCATCTGCCAGGTTCTGTTCGGAACACGTTATGACTATGATGACAACTTCATCAAAGTGGTTGTTCAGTGCTTCAAAGAAAACTCCATGATAGCTAATGGACTATGGCTATGGTGAGTCACAACATGTTTGTACGGTAACAACTTTAGCTCAGAAATATGTGAGTAGTAGTGAGAGCTAAGTTAAGTATTTGATACAGTTGTTATTTAAAGTGCTGATACTTTGCTGTTCTGTTTGGGAAAAGAAGTTAAAAAACAAAGAAAAGGATGTTAATGACAGAACTATACAAAAACAGAGCTTGAAAGACTATTGAGCTTCTTTAAAATCTACCAACTCTGTCCTTTACAATGACATCAAATGCTGTCTCTAATTGGAAGTCATACAGTTTTTAATCACATTCCCACACATTTAGTTAACAGTTTTTACTTTTTTGACCAGCATTAGCACACAGCCTTTTTAACTTAGCGGAATGCTAGCTACATTAACTAGTTAAAACAGGTCTTCCCAGATGTTTTTATATCAAGGGCACTCAAATAGATATGAAAATGATCAAATTTCTTTAAGCTTTAACTTCAGTTCATATTCCAATATTTGTGTTTTACACATCAAAATCACCCAGATACCTTCTGCTTTGTGACACAGACCCCAGGAGTCCTCCTGAGTTTTAGCTAACGTTGGCTAACCGGACTTATGTAGACTAGCCAGTGACTTAGCATCCATGAGTAAGTGACCCTCCTGTATTCCTGCATGTAATCATTTGAATAGGGGTGGACCAAGACTGCCTAATACTGTCTCCCAAGCAAAAGCAGCATTTAAACTTACATTAAAAACTATTGATTTCTAAATTAAAAAACAATACTTACATAAAGCATAGATTTCTCAGAATATCATCTTTTTGTTGTACACAGAAGTTATCTGCAGCAGAAGTGTAAACGTCTCACCTCTTTCCTTTCCACTGTTAAAACTGAATGCAATTTCAAAACAACACTTTATCTTTCCTTACAGCTGTATGACTCTGTTCCCATGATTCAAAACCTGCCGCTGCCCTTCATGAAGGCGTTTAAGAACATTGAGGTGGGTATATTCATTGGGCCTGGAGAACTTCTCATTTTTCCTTTACAGCATTATTAACTTGCTACACTGTCTTTTTTTTATTCCACCAAAGTCTGAAATTTTCAAATCCAGAACATAGGGTTTAAGCAAGAACCTTTGCCATTGTTTCACCCTGGAACTTTCTGCTCCTTTTCAGTCAATTGAAAGAGAAAAATTTACATTTCTCAGACTTGTAAGAAACTTGCAACTCGTCTGATCACTGAGCACAAAGAGACCAGAGTCCCTGGGCAACCACGGGACTTCCTTGACTGCTATCTGGATGAACTGGATAAGGTGTGTGCCATGCAAATACAGTGTATTTAAATGCAAGATACTTCACTTTGCTGGGACGGACACTACGTCCAACACCCTGCTCACCGGCTTCCTCTACCTCATGACCTACCCCTACATACAAGGTACGTCATATGACTACTGTACATCTAGTCTGTGATTCTATCATTCTGACATCTATTCTTTAATTTTTCTTCCAACTGTTTGACATTTCAGTTTGTTGTTCAGTGGTTTTACCCTGTTATTCTTTTTCTTCTACATTGCTCTGCCTGTCTCTTTCACTCTCTGTATCAGAGCGATGTCAGCAGGAGATAGACCGGGTGTTGGAAAAGAATGATCATGCCAGTTAGGACGACAGACACAACATGCCTTACGTGCAGGTACATTATCAGACGGATTTCTCCTGGTACTGTTCTGAGTAGCATATTTGGCAGAGTATAACACACCGCAACAATATAAACTGCTACAGACATTTACTGCTGGAGCTTCTCAACCAGAACACAACTTTATGGTCTAGTTCTTGCTTTGTTGTGCTCAAGAAATGGAAGTTGTCAGCATCTTCATGACAGGTTCTTATACTACAAGTTTAGAGGTCTGTTAAGCTCCTGCAAAGCCGGAGTTATTACCTTTTCCCCAATTTGAAGAACACGTTGTGTCATTTCTTTGACTCCAGGCTGTGATCCATGAAGTCCAAAGGATAGCCAACACCGTCCCTCTTAGTGTCTACCACTGTAGAACAAGTGACACGAAGCTCATGGGATATTTCTTACCCAGGGTAAGACTAATGATGTTTTCTGTGGTTCATTTTAGTGTTTCCAGGTGACGCCTTTCAATTGTTGATATGCAATGTCACAAACAAAACTAGACTTTTTAAAGTAAGCCTGCTAGATGGCTATAACAGGTATTTGTATCCCATTCCAGAGGCTCCAAACCAGATGCTTACAAGGGTTGGAACGATTAGATCAGTAGTATTACACAAAACCATATATAGTGTTCAGGCAATTAATCACCAATTATTTTGATGATTGATTAATGGTTTTATTTCATTTTCAAGCAAAAACACCAACCATCCTCTGGTTCCAGCTGGGATATGTATGGGTTTTGGACTGCTTGTCGGACACAGCGAGACATTTGAAGACGTCACCTTTTATACTGCTTTTTGATGTTGTTTTAGACAGTTAATCAAGAAAATAATAGTGCTTTTGCTGGAAAGAGAAGAAAAATTTAAAAGAACAAGGAACATAAAAGAGAAGGAGAGAATTGAAAAAAAAAGAATTAAAGAAACAACAAAATGAGAAATTAAAGAAAAGGAAGGAAGAGGACTTGGAAGCCAATTGGTGATTCAATAATGGATCACTCTGATGGCAGAAATGTATTTTTCCTTTCATAAAGAATCAGATATATCAATAGTTTATCTATGAGGAAAGTACATTAAAAACATTACATAAAAGCAGTACTTTACTTTACTACAATTTTTCTCCTCAGGGTACATTGATCATCCAAAACCTGAACTCGGTGCTGAATGAGGAGGGACAGTGGAAGTTCCCTCATGAATTCAACCCTGAAAACTTCCTGGATGACCAGGGAGAGTTTGTTAAGCCCGAGGCCTTCATGCCTTTCTCTGCAGGTATGAGAGCCCAAACCCTTGTAGTGTTTTATGTCTTTTACCTTCTATTTTAAGAGATGTACGTGACTTACTGATTGAAAATGTCTAATGTCTCAGGTCCTCGTATGTGTCTCGGAGAGGGTCTTGCTCGTATGGAGCTCTTCCTCATCATGGTGACCCTGCTAAGGAGGTTCAAGTTCATCTGGCCCGAGGATGCAGGACAGCCGGACTACACCCCTGTCTTGGGGTCACTCTGTCACTTAAACCTTACCGCATGAAGGTCCAACTCAGGGCCATGAAGTAGTGGCCAGTAACTCCCAATGATACAACAAATACAGTGAAAGAAACGTTTACATTTTCTTAAATACCCCATTGCATAATCCGTTGCATGTTTTGATGATTAATTTATATGTAGTTGGTCTGGATGGACAGGATGTTCAGGCAGACTGTGTGTGTGTGTGTGTGTGTGTGTGTTTTATATATATATATATATATATATATATATATATAAAATAAATAAGAGGTTAAAGAATCTGTTTTGTGTTATTGCTCATCATTGATATTTGTTCAAGGCCATTCTTGGGTCTTCACTGGTTCTATCTGCCTTTCACCTAGTATGGACAAGAATTTTTTATTTTTTATTCTTTTTTTTTTGCCAGTCTTGTTACAAAAAAATGTACATGATGGTCCATTTAGAGCTGGGAGAGAAAAGGCAACATCTAGTTAATGGCTCCCTCAAGTGGACAGAATTGGGTATTGCATTTAATAAAGTTTCATGTCTGAACGTGAAAAGCATGGCACAGGCTGCTGCTTCATGGCACTTTGTTTTATCAGATTGACTGGATGAATGTATGTGATATGGAGTATGTACTGTTTTTTAGATGAAATATATATTTTACATAGATCACCTTGTGCAGAGCTAAAACACATTTTGATATCATTATCAAACTATTCTGAAATGTGTTGACGTCTCAACCTTGTACGTTCCTGCTGTCTTTCAGTCTGATGTAATGTAAGGTCACCTGTTGAGACTGCGAGGAACTAACTAATGATCATTGATGTGATTGAGCTAAAAAAAAATAATATTTACCTTAGAAAATGCAAAAGGTTTGGTTGTATTACTGTATGTGGGAATTTTATTTCCTCTACACTACTCTCCTTACACTCTGATTCTATAAAGGACAGCATCGCTCTCATTGACTGCTTATCGTCTGATTGTTCTGCTCAACAGTGACAACACACACATTGTCGATGCTGAGTGCGGGCCCGTTCGTTGGACTAAGGGCTCACCCAACGTGACCGTACCCCGAGTGAATCTGGGAAAACCCTCGGCGCTTCAGATGAAAGAAAGTTTCCTTTTGTGTACATGTCAGTCAGTCAGTGAAGGACTGAAGGAACACAGTGTTCTGCCGCTGTGTGTGTGTGTGTGTGTGTGTGTGTGTGTGTGTGTGTGTGTGTGTGGAGGTTGGGGGGTCCTTGGATTGGAAGAGGCAGCAGGGGTGCACTGTAAGGACTACTAAACCACAGAGGCATTGTTACTGTGCCAATGGGGAGCCGGGCCATTTATGCTGATATCTTTGTTAGGCTCAGTCAAAGTGCTAAAATGAAGCGTTTCTTGGTTAAAAACTGCACAACTGACCCAACATTACTTTTCCATTTTGTTACTATTTGACCTCAACCATCTTCTTAAACTCGCCGTTTTTTAAATGTGCAAACCAAACTGCAACAGCTTCAATGACGTCCAAGTCCCTTAGAAACTATAACCATGAAGCCTGAGCGCCGAAACCCCTCTATCTTCCAACATCTGCCGTCTCAAATGGCCATCTGGGAATAACGTGCCTGAGCTGGAGGCCAGGAGCTTCAACATTAATCTAAATGGGTCACAGAAACCCGAGGTCACTGTTATGCTTTATGCATGGAAGAATACACCCATGGAAACTGCTGGGTTTTAGTGCTATTGTTCATCTTCCACTGACAAAGTTAATCTGGAAAATAAAAGACGTGATAGTAACTGTCGTCTTATTTACGAAACCTAGGAGCATGTGTAAGGTCAACTTAATGTCATTGTTAAGTCATGTTTTTGTAACTTGTGTATCTCCTATCGTACTTTAAAAAAAACCCCAACCTTCTCCCAGGTGTATCATGAGGATCAATAGTATTAAAAAGCATGACCTGTCTATCACCCCCCTGTACTCTTCTCTGTGTCTGCCTCTCATCAAACGCTGCCATTAATATTTGATAGGCGACCATGTCAGAATGCTCCTCCTGGCCCCACAAATGAGGCTTTAACACTTGTATTCAGAGAGACAATTCAATCAGATCATCTCCCGGATTCATGCAAGGGTTGATGGATATATTTGTTACTGGATGTGTTGACGTTACTGTTTCTGCACCAATGTAGCCCAGTGATGCGGCCACAAGTGGCAGTCGAGAACAAGATCAGACGAGTTCCGGTAAGTGGCCCGTCCATAAAATACGTCCTAATAAAAATAAACCATAATCTCAGACTTGGCCTGGACTATTACCATTATGAGAGCCCTGCCCTGTCCATGTGAAGGCTCTCTTAATGACACTCTCAAAGCAGTCTCATACTTTCTCCAGTTAAGTGCACCCAAATTCAGGTCTGTGACCTCTGTGGAAAAGCAGGGGGAGTTAACTGTTAATTACAATGTGTGCATAACGGCCAAGCCAGGACATGCTGCTTTTAAGTGCCTGGACAGTTGGTTTGTATGGGAAGATGGGTCAGGGTGATGTGTTTTAGTGTGTGTGTGTGTGTGTGTGTGTGTGTTTAGTGAATGTCTAATAAATGGTCTTGAGAATGGTCCTAAACTTTAACTTGTGTGTCATAAAATTCTCATAAAAAAGTAGGACTATAAAGAAGCTAAAAGCAACTTTTAGTGAAGTTTAAGTGTGATTCTTGATTTCCGACTGACACAGGAGTGTTTGTATAATGAAGACTAGAGTTATTTCTACCCTAAATGAACTGAATCAGCTAGTAGCTGCGATCGTATTTCCCCTACCGATGACAATATCAATATATGCCATTTGGGGTATTATTTAGAAAAAGATTACATTTGTTAGATGTATAATAATGATTTCAAGTTATACTCATCTACGGAGGCCCTATAATTCTTTTTCTATGTGAATCAAATACAAGTTCAGTTGATTCTGTTTTTCCAAAGCAGAGAACACAAGAGTGAACCTGTGTTCCTCATCGATTAAATCTGCTGATTATTTTTCTAATTAATTGTTTCATCTGTGAAATGTCAAAAAAAAATTTAAAAAAGTGAAAAAATGTCTGTCGCAACTTCCCACAACCCCAGTGGACGTTTTCAAACGTCTGGTTTTGTCCGACCAACAGTCCAAAAATAATATATATATATATTCCGTTCACTATAATGCGACAAACAAAAGCAGCAAATGCTCACATCTGAGAGGCTGAAACAAGAGAATGTTTGTCTTTTTTTTTCTTTTTTACTATTTTGACCAATGACCTTGACCAATGGATGAAACCTTGGCTGTTAAGTGTGAACATTTGTTTGTTTCCGTGCCAAATCCATCATGTCATGAACTTTTTCACGTTTGAATTCATATGAGTAGGAAAGGGGGGGGGGAGACCTTGTATATGTAAACACTAAGAAAGGTTTAAGTTTGGCACTTAGTCTTGATTCTAAGATTGAGAGCAAAATTACATCATTCTTCAAATTATGACATTTCAGTGCTCTAAAAAGAAGCTTGGGGGCACGTGGAGGTGTGCAGTGCTGCTTCTACCACTAGGTGGGGCTGCACATCAATGTCACTGCTGAGAGCCTGGCAGTTTGGGCCTGGAGCTGCACACTGACTGACTGACTGAGGTTTTTGAGGTAAACACCAGAAAAACAAACTGCAAGACTGAAAGCTACCGTGACTGTTTGGTGGAAACACAACAGCAAGGGACTCAGATCATGAACGCAACTTGCTAACTAAACAATAATGTGGTTAAAACTCCCAAACTTGATCTTTAGTAACTTTACACAAACACTAAAACTACTCAGAACTGCTGATGAGCTGCGTGGAAGCAAAATGCTTAAGAAGCCGCTCTTTTGACCTTAAGAAAAGTACATTTTTGTTAGGACGTCCGTCTTCACTGCCTGGTGTCTTTGCTGACAGCAAAGATGCAAGATTTATGTGTCTGATTTACACTCCCAACAGATGCATGTCTGCACTAGGCCTACACTGAAAAAAAGCTTTTGGGGTTTACCGTCAGAGTGTAAAGGAATAAAGCAGGAACAAAGCAGTCACTACAAAGCCCACTGTCACCATTGACCAAGCAAATCAAAGGCATTTCTACGCTGGGTTAGTGTATCATCTTATGCCAGCGCATTGGGTTAATTGGGACCAAACCAGATACATTTGTAGCAGAAAATGCCTCGATTAGGGGGCCCTAAGATGTGAGATCATGTGAACAGACCACCTGTGGGGCTTTCATTGCTATTTCAATATCATTCATGTCAAGCCCCCTGCACTCGCTGACACAGCTTGGGCCGAGGGAGAAGATGTTTCAATTCAGGCTCGGCGAAAAAAAAAAAAAAACCAAACACAAGACGCAGGGGGGCTCTGGCAGGTTTCAGCTCGGACAAACCCCAGAAAAAGCGAGGGGTTCCAAAATGCTCTTTCATTTGTGGGACGTCCATCAAAGCATCCAAATGGGGACGTTTAGGGGGAACCTTGGCACATCAGACAGACACTCCTAATACACACCACCTTTTATTCTAAGGCTGCTAAAAAAGAAAGATCAAAGTTTCTGCAGATGAAAAGGGTCTGTTCCCTGCATTTATACCCCCATTCACCCACTCCCTCTTTTACTAAATTAAGAAAGCGGGCTTCGGCAGGCATGTGAAGAGGGACTTTTAACAATTATGGAGATGCTCCAACTCAACCCCTGCCTCTAATTACCGGTCTCTGATGGTTAAAAGGGCTTCCTTTTTAGCCGGAGCTCTCAAAAGCTGCTACTGCTTGCTGCCATCCTCAATATGGTGACCACAAGGAGCCCCAAAATATACGAAAAACACAACAGCCTCCCTTTTGCACGGGAAAACACTGCAAAAGTTACACAGACGTTGAGATTTATCAAATGTTTTATTGTCAAAATAAAGGTCATATTTGCTTTCTCACCAAAAAGAGACATCTACACTTTGTACAAATTTACAATATCTTATAAAGTTTTCTTTTATACACAAATGTACACGTTTTTTACATAACTTTTATATAAATACATTTGAAAATTACAAAATGAACGACCCGTAAAATACCTGGGCACTATTAAGGCTTAATTTAAACCATCTTTGACGTGATTGGATTATACAACGTTATCTGGCACTATGTAGATAAAAATGGCAATAAAAACCCAAATGCTCTTTGTATGAAGCTAGTTAGGAACAAAACTGTCTCTCTGCCTACAGCAAGTAATGCCCAGTTTGCGTAAAAGCCTCAGTCTGTACCTCTAATACATATAAACAGGGAGGAATTAACCTGTGTGAATGTTGCAACCAGCTCCCCACTTACAGAGGTGTGTGTGGATGTTTGGGAGAATGAGTAGGGACTGGGGGCACCTCAGCAGCAGTTCATTTCTATGCAAATTGCTTAAGACAGGGAGTGATGGGTTATCTCCCAAACAATTAGCAGTCCCCATAAGCTGCTTTTTTTTTCTCATTCAAACCTGGGACAATGGCATCTGCTTGGGGCAGGACACGGAGCTGGCCGTGCCTGACCTCCACGTCAGTCCCGTGCTCACGTCGCTGTACATGGAGCCGCTCGTGCCTTTACTGCCCCAGCAGCACCTGGTGCAGAAAGTCCTCCAGGAGTCAAGAGTTTTCCCGGACCAGATCCACACTCCGGACGTGATGCCCACCAGAAGGCACATAAAGTACTTTAACATAAAAACTGCATAGTCCGGGCTCCTGCGGTCCCTCTCTAATAAACAGTTGGAGCAGTTGTGTGTGATCTCCCAGCTCTGCCTGTTGTGCTGCTCATAAAAGTAACAGGCGACTATGATAGTGGCTGGCACCGTGTAGAGCACTGTGAAGATGCCTATTCTAATCATCAGCTTCTCCAGTTTGTCAGTTTTGGTGCCCCCTTGTTTGATGACGCTGCGGATCCTGAACAGGGACACAAATCCGGCCAGGAGGAACATAGTGCCTATAAATAAATAAATCACCAAAGGGGCGAGAACGAAGCCCCGCAGGTTGTCCAAGTTCTGGTTCCCCACGTAGCAGATGCCAGCCACCGAGTCCCCGTCAACGGAGCTCAGCGCCAGGACCGCAATGGACTTCATGCTGGGGATGAGCCAGGCGGCCAGGTGGAAGTACTGGGAGTAACTGGCGATCGCCTCATTGCCCCACTTCATCCCGGCTGCGAGGAACCAGGTCAGGGACAGGATGACCCACCAGATGGAGCTGGCCATGCCGAAAAAGTAAATAAGGAGGAAGACCACGGTGCAGAGCGCGGGGCCGGTGGTCTCGTAGTGAATGTGCTCCAGGTCGAACTCCCGGTTGCACGCCACTTTCTCGTGCCCCGCGATCAGTCTGACAATGTAGCCGATGGACACAAACATGTAGCACGCTGACAGGAAGATGATGGGCCTCTCTGGATACTTGAACCGCTCCATGTCGATGAGGAAAGTGGCGACGGTGGCAAAAGTTGACACGAAGCACAACACGGACCAAAGTCCTATCCAAAAGGCGGTGAATGCTCTCTCGTCGTGCGTAAAATAGGGGTTGTGGCACGGCATGGCGCAGTTGGTGATCTGACCCGTTTTGACGCGGTTGTAGAGCGGATGACGGTCCGTGTTCACCGGCACCATGGGCTCCAAACACTTGCACCCCGGCTCACAGGGGGCGGCAGGCGGCTTGTATTTCCCAGGCGCGCCGGGTCGGCCAGGCTTACTTTTAGGTGGATTGTAACCCTTGCCGGGATTGTTAGTGGGTTTGGAGAGGACAGGGGAGACTGTGGTGGAGTCGGTTCTGTTGTAGTCCATGCACAGAGTGTCGGGGTTGCCTTGCACCGGCAGCAGGTCACACTTCATTCTGTCCGGCCAGGGGAAGCCGTACTGCCTCATGAGGGGCGCGCAGCCGGCCCGGGCTCTCTCACACACGCTCCGGCACGGCGGGAGAGGTTTTTTATAGTCCTCCAGGCAGATCGGGGTGTACATGCTGCACAAGAAGAACTTCAGGTCCGGCGAACACTGGATCTCAACCAGAGGCCAGAACTGGTGCACCTCCAGTCCAGCCTCGTCCTGCGTGTCGTGGTTAAACTGGTTAGGCATGTAGGTGTAGTTGTAGCCGATCCCCTTACACAGGGGTACGGCTATCTCCTGGCAGGTGATCTCCTTGGCCGTGGTGCAGCTGGATCGGGGCAGGAGAGCGAGTGAGAGGAGCAGGTAAATCCCAAACAGGTCCATCCCTCCGGCGCGTCGTGTCCCCCTCTTCTGCTCTGGTACCAACAGCAATAATTCCTCTCAGCCGTCTGCTTTTGCGTCTGGTCCGGTTAGATGTTGCGCAGCGAGCCCATCTCGCTTCTCTCAGGGTCTTGCACGGAGTTGCAAGCAATGTGCAAGCCGTGTTTACTTTCAGCCGAGGAGGAGGAGGAGGAGGAGGAGAGAAAACAGCCTTCAGGGCGGCGGGCAGCAGTCAAGATGGCTGAGAGGAGAATCCACCTTCTTCTGTAAACAGCTTGCAGTATCCTCAGTCTGTTGTTCCAAAACTCACGCGCTGCTGTCCGATCGCTACACACGGGAAAAATGTGGGCCTTGTTTCTTTCTCCAAAAATACACACCGACTACATTCAGTCGGCTCGTCCCACCTTAGTCCCGGTTCCCATACAAATCAACGGCTGGGAGACGAAGCGGTGCCGATATATACCAGAGCATGGCAGGCTACACCCCCCGGAGCCGCTCCTCCAATCACAGAGCGGCAGGGGCGGTGCTTTCCGCCAGTCAATCAAGTTTTTCACCTAAAGATGTTTTGTTACAGCTTATGATGATACTAGTTTTGCCAGTGTCTGTGGCACCGGGATGCAGCATGCTGATGTGGGTGATATGTTGGAGCATAATGTGACCTCCAGCTGATGATGACCGCAAACCAAACATCCACCTATTGAGACAAAATAACTACTATTATGCATTTTTAAAGCCCAGAGCCTTGGCTGGTCTAAAATAATCTATAATAACCCTGTAATGAATTCAGCAAAACCTATTTCAAATAGCAAAACTATCATTTTAAACATTACAATCAAAGTTATATAAAGTCATTATAAAGGAATAATAACCCACTATTTTCATAATCTCGCACAGTGGCTGAACTTTCCGTTCACCGTCTTGTAACTTCCTTTAACACACAATCTTTGATATAGTGTCACAACAATGGTTACATGCACACCGGGCAGAGCGAGGGATGCGTCTAGCTCCATTTGATTGTTTCTGTGTGTGTGTGTGTGTGTGAGAGAGAGAGAGAGAGAGAGAGAGAGAGGCCAGTTTGGTAAATTGGCTAATTTGCGCATGATAAGACTACCCAGGGAGCTGTCTGTCCTTGTGAAAAAGCTGTTTTATTTTTTAAATGAGGTGCTAATGTTTCGTTTAACGCTTGCATAGAGCTCCGCGGGAGGCGTAATTGCGCGAGGCAAGGACCAAGCAGCACAGCACACTGAGACAGTGGCAGAGCACTCATATCAGTTTTAACATGCTTACAGAGTGTGTCTGGGGTCTCGGTAGTTGACAGTAATCTTATTGTAGTAAATGGTATTTTTTTTATGTCTGATATTATCCTATAACTTCTGTATAAAGACTTATACAGAATAGTGTGCCTTTATTAACCTTATGGCATTCTTATCTCCTGTGCTAGTACTTCTACAATATGGCTTCAGGAGCTTAAAATGACTGTGTGGCACTCAGCAGTAAATATATACAGACATGATGATACTTTATGGATGTGTGTATACTCCTGCAGTAACTAAGTACATTTACTCAAGTACTGTACTTAAGGTAAGTAGTACTTGAGGTAATCGAATTCCTCCATTTTCTGGTACTTTATACTTCCACTCCATTATATTTCAGAGGGAAATAACGTACTTTTTACTCCACTATATTTACAGCTGTAGTTACGTTCCAGATTAAATTTCACATGCAAAAACATGATGAGCTCCTACAGTATTGATGCATTGCTATATGTTAAACTGCCCAAAAGTATATAAGATAGTTACTCTTAAATTCACCTCCACCAGCTATGAAAATTAAATACATCTTACATATTAATTAATCAGTAATGAAAATCTAATAATTAAATGTACATAAAAATGTAACTCCGGGGCCATTCTGCTGCATAATGAACACTTTTACTGTGGATACTTTAAGTACGTTTTGGATACTTCCCTCCTTTTACTCGAGTAAGATTTTGCACACAGGACATTTACTTGTAATGGAGTATTTTTGTAGTGTGGTGTTGCTACTTTTACTTTAGTAAATGATCTGAATACTTCTTCCACCACTCGATATTTTTCTAGTGTGCTGCGAGCATAACTTAGAACTACTGAAATTTGCTGCAAAGGCTAAAATCTTTTTCAAAGATCTTCTAAAAACAGTCTTGAAATATTGCACATATGATAATAATTAATGTTCATTATTTTACCTACTACATACTGGTATATTGCACATAATAATCTTCGTCTGTGATGTTAAAAAAGTTGTTTTTACAGACCTAAAACACTCAATAAACTCAAAGGATGTATAATTGTGATAATGATAATAGCTGTTGAAGGATGCAAAATCATAGAGCTGCTGGTAAAACAAGGCCAACCATGTGATCAGCACATCTGTTCGAAACTCGATATTCATTTCACCAACAAGAGGGATGTGTTTTTGAATAGACATTTTGTCCTCAACTGTGCACACTCTTGCACGCACACGCACACAGTTCCTGCAGAGTTTGGGTGCTAGGAGGGTAATGTGTGGTCTTAACAGTGTTAAAAAAAGCATCTTCCTCCCGGTTTCCCATCCATGCATAATGCAACATTGTGTGCAGGGGCCCGCCGGGGTGTGGCGGTGCTGGAGTTTAAGTTTAGTGGTATTGTGTTTGGAGTGGAGCCAGGTCTTTATCGTGTGAGGCAGCTTTTTTACAGCCTCGACCCACTGAACAGATAAAATAACCCGGAGTGAGCTGAGCATCAGGAGAACACAGATTGATTAAGTGACTCGCCGGTGTGAGATAACAAGGAAGGAGCTCTGTTAATGGCTGTTTGCTTTTGATTAGGAAACAAGAGTTCGGCTAGCCAGTGCCGTGGAGTTGTGTGAGTGTATGTTTGTGCACACGACGGCTGGTGTGATGTGTTCTCAATAATAAACCCCCGGTATTTGAGACGTGTGAAAAAGGACACACGATAAAAAAGGGAGTGAGGGTAAGGTGCTGGTCACAGTGTGGGAGAGTGATGGAGGAAGCAGAGGAAGGATAGGCGAGGGCAAGAGAGGGCGTAGAGTCTGTTCTGTGCAGAGATAATGATTTACTCTGAGGAAATCCACTCATCTCCTGTTTGCAACACCGAGTGGCACGCTGTGAGAAAATATCTCCCCGGACTAAAGCCTTAAAGAAACACTCTGTGACCAATGAATAAAATCCAGAATCGCATCAAGATCCAGAGTTAATGTGTTCAGTTTAAAGCCCCTTTCGGTCTGTCAGAATCAAGTGCTGCCGCCGAAGAAAGGAAATCCATCAAGTGTGACTGCTTGCCAGATCCTGGACTTACCTCTGAGATGGTGAGACGGAGATATGCTAATGCAACTTTATCTTGTAAAGGAAACCTTCGAGGAGATTTAGCCAATCTGCTGGACACAATTCCAAGAGCCTCGGTGGCATTTAGCGGGCTCGTGCTAACCCGGGGCTGCTTGTTAAGACTTCATTAGCTGTGTTTGCTCAGGCCTCTTCTCTCCAAAGGAGGTGGAGGAGGGCTCCCCAGGCTCCAGCCTCAGCCCCACTATAGACACTCCATATGGGGCTTGTTTGCTCACGGCTGGCCTGGTAATCACTTTCAGGTGGAGCTGGAGGAGACGGAGCAAGGCTGAGGGGATTTTGGGGTGAGCTCGAGAGCTGGAACACTCCCCTCTAGCCCCAGCCCCCGCCGGCAACCTCCTTTTCCACCAGGGCACTCCTGAGGTGACAGAGCATGGAGCGTGTACCCTGTGAATTAGCTCACCTAGGTCCCATTACCTTAACAAACACAGCCAGCCCCTCCAATCAGCCTACTGCTGGGAGGACAGGCGGCCCCTGTAAATCCTTCCTTACAGCCACTGCCCCTCTCTGTGAGACCAGGAAGGATTTGTGTGTGAGTGTGTGTGTGTGTGTGTGTGTGTTTGTATGTAGAGTAAAAACTATAAACTAAGTGAGATAATCAAATCTTGTCTTGAAGCAGCATAAGGCAGCTTTCATGATAACAAGAGGTAGCTGCTAGAAGGTAGAGGTAAGAGGTAGAAATCGGACTTCACTACCCAGAGGTCATAGGACTTGACATCAGCAAACTGCACACACTGCACTCATGTTTACACGCCCTACCAGCCTGTGATGCTTCATACTAAAAGACACAAAAAGGATAAGAGAGGCAAAAGAGTGAAAAGTATCCATAACTGACACCAGAATTAATTTGGGCAAGTAGAAAAATAATCTTCCAAATCTAAAACTGTTTATGAAAGGTGCATAACTTATATCTAGTGGGTCCTGGAAATAGTTAATAAATCATTTACTAGTGGTCTATAAATCATAAATAAGCCATTAATAACAACAATTTTTGGGTTGCCAGGTTGTGAAAAATTCCTGTGAGAGATTGGACTGTGTGACCACTCCAAGTATTAACATGTACAACTGCACACTCGATGAATTAAAAACCCGTCATTAATGGCATATTTTCATTTACAGCTGCAGACCTGGTGGTTTATTAGAATGTGAGAAACCCATGAGCATTTATTGATTAACAACATTTTGTCACTTTCCAAAGCAAGCCATGTGTCTCCAGATTTGGTGATTTTGAATTTTTCAGGGAAAAAGAATGAAGGATTAAATGTTCAGAAAATTGTCTACTTACTAAACCATTTAAAACCCCATTGGATCATCTATAAAATGTAGGGGTGTAACGATAAATCACGGTTCGGTACGTACCTCGGTTCTGTAGTCACGGATTGTATGTTTTCGGTTTCGGCTGCAACATACTAATAAAAAAGTTACATTTACTCAAAAGTAAATCAAATAAATATTCTCTCAAATAAAACACTCTAAAATAAATACTGCACGTGCAGTGGTTAAAACAACGCTACATTCCTTTGGTGCCAAGCCGAAAGACTCATACCGAACATTTTCAGTACGGTGTACCGTTACACCCCTAATAACATGCATCGTCACAAAGCTGAAAACATGGCTGTTTTTCTTAGCTAATAAAAATTTGCTTCTTGGAGATACATGGATTTCACAGGACAGTGACAATACCAAATAGAAAGGTTAAACACTTGCCAAAGGGATTTTTGACAACCTGGCAACCCAAAGGTTATTACTGATAGCTTATAACTGATCTATAAAGCATTAGTAAAGGATTTATTAACCAATAATATAGAAATGAGTTACAATATATCCTTTATAAAGGGTGCCATATTAGAAAGTGGTACCCAAATGTCCATTCATTCATTGGGTGGTGGCAGAAACGGATGGATGGATATGTCCAAACCTGGGAAAAACAAAACTATCTGCATGCCTAGATACCATTAAATGTAAGCAAGGAAATATAGGAATTCTATATATAATTACATATATCTCTCTTTTCTTTAATTTTATTTGGGTGAACCAACCCTTTAGTGCTGATAAAATAAAAACAAACACTGCATTGTTCATGTAAATACAATGCTTGGTGCAGCTTTAATCCTGTGAGAATATTTAGTTTAAAACTGGCCACTGTTCTTTTCACATAAACAGTGAAACTGAATATAAGTTGCTAAGCAGCAGTGTTACATAATGTCACAAACATCTGTAGGGTGGGTTACACCAAAGATCTTGAGAAAAGCAGATCCACTTTTTCACTTACACAACTAATTAAAAAACAACCTTGCCTCCGTGAGGCAAATCTGTACCATTCTCCTGCAGCCAAAGAAGTGACTGTTGTTGGCTGCCATCCCTGAGCCAAGTGTGTGTGTGTGTGTGTGTGTGTGTGTGTGTGTGTGTGTGTGTGTGTGCGTGTTCTCGTGTGATTGTTTGGAGTTTTCAGCCATCCGATGCCACAAGAATCTGGCCAGCCAGCAGAGGTCTGCTTTTGGCTGCTATGACGCCTGCTACTTGACACTCCCGTCAGATTTATCTCCCCTCTTGTAAAACAGCATGCAACTTGTTCTCTCCATCCAGAAAGGTAAGCGAGCCCACAGAGATTGCTCCTACTCAGGAAACACACACACACACACACACACACACACACACACACTTGCCCATATAATAGCGGGACCTGATTTTTTTAACCCCTGTATGTAACCGGAGACGAGGCCTGCGTGCCTGGAACGACACATGGACGGCACTTAAGCAGGTAGACTTGCCATCTGGTTCCAACACACGGGGTGGAACTTATCTTTGGATCCTGAAGGTGGTAATTTCATTTTCGTGCTCTGCTGCCTGTCGTTGTTGTAGCACACAACGGTGGGATACTGCGGAAAGGGTCGACCCGGTTGCTCCAGTGCTGATTCTGACCAGACTGCAGCTCGGGGTCACAGGGCTCACAAGGTGTCTGCATTCATTTCTACAGGGAGGGAAGAGAAAGCGAGTCCTGCTAATTAACTCATCTCATTACTATTCATGCAGTCTTTGAATACATCCTCTACCTGTGCTCCTTTAACCTAATGTCTCTTCATGTCTACTGCTGTGAGCTAAAAATTGGTATTGGTATGCAGCTTTCCTGAACTCGTAATCTGCAGGTTTCACAGACATCTGACATTTTTTGTTGGGAGATTTTGTTCTAGTCTGGTGCAAGCTCTAGTGTAATACTGAGCGGTGTCTCTATCTTTGATTCACAAGGAGCTGGTGTTGCTATGACTCAAATATAGGGGTTGTTGTGCATTTCATCCATAATGTAGTTGAGACGAAATAGATGCCAGTGTGTAGTGTTCTGTATAGAACCCCTTTGTGTCCTACAATATGAGTCACGTTTGAGAAAGGGGTCATATAGTAAAAAATATCACTATATAAACAAAACCACAACATATCAGTACAGTAGGTAACTAAGTTTCTAGTCAGAGGAGAAGATTGATACCACTCTCATGTCTGTTGGTTAAATATAAAGCTACAGCCAGCCAGTAGTTAGCTTAGCTTAGCATCAAGCCTGGAGGCAGGGGGGAACAGCTAACCTGCCTCTGTCCAAAGGTTTTACAGGGTACAAAACAGACCTATAAAACCACAAATTGCCATTTTTACAATTTTATTTTTGTATGGATTAAACAAATAAGATGTAACGTGTACCCCGTAAAGCCAGCAATTTGTTTTACCTTTGACCAGAGCCAAGCTAGCTATTTCCCTCTGCTTCTAGGATATGCTAATCAGCTGCTGTCTGTAGCTTCATATTTAACAGACAGATATAAGAGTAGTATTGATCTTCTCATCAAACCTTCGACAAGAAAAGGTGTATTTCTCAAAATTTCAAACTATTCCTTTAATTAGTCCAGACTTAATGGTAAATGAGTCCTAAATGATCTAAGATTGTCAGGACATCTTTGTGCTACAGATAAACTTGAAAGCAGCCCTAGAACATGACCCCAGAGACTCTAGAAGTGTCAGTGGAAGCATGTACTGTATATCCTTCCTATTTTCCTTCCTCACTTATCTTCTCTTTAGCACCAGCTCCCTCCCTACCGCCCTCCGTCTCCGTGTGTGGCGTACTGTGAAACAGATGGCGAGGGCAAGGATGACCGCCAGACAGAAGGAGGGAGAGAGCGAGAGGCAGAAAACGACAAGGTAGGGAAGTGGGAAACCATATCCAGAGGGCGAGAGACAGAGAAGCAGAGAGGTAGCAGATGTGCTAAACACAAACGACCTTGTGGAGTTTGCGTCTCGTACTTGGCGGGCTCCGATCAAACCTCCTGATCGCTCTCACTGTGCACATCAGAGGCTGAGCGATGTCCCTGGTGAGCTACCCTGGGCATCCTATACTGCTCATTAGCAGTCCGATTAAGACATGTTTATTTATGTAAAAACGGGCATTATTTACAGTATTAATCTAGCCTTCACACTGGGTTTACATAGACTCCTGTCTGACAGACTTGATTTGGGGAGCAGTTCCAGGTGTACAGAATATCATTTGAAGCTCTTTGGCAAACATCTGTGACGAGCTGGGGGCATAAGGAGACTCTTAGGTGGGTGGTGTTTGTGTAAGTGTGTGTGTAAGGGAAAACTCAAGCTCCCCAAGGCCAGATAGTGGGACACAGACACTGGGCCAGGCATCACCTTACACTGTAATGTCATGTGTGCACTGAATATTAGAGGCGAGTCAGCATCAATAAGAAAAGAGCGGAGGTGTCTGGCCTCAAACATTTCTCCTAGACTTTTACTTTTGAGCGCCATGTGAAGAAATGTAGCAAACCTGTCAAGGAAAATAGAATAAATGTGGACTATAGACTCTGGCGGTCACATTAACACCTGCATGTCTACATTGATTCTTATGTTATTTGTAGATTATAGGTATTTTCTCTAAAGGGCCTCAACTGAAGAATGGAGCCACTGGACTCCCGTGGCAGTCCCCCCAGACAAAATGAAAGATCATCTCTGTGTAGCATATAGATATAGATCACTTCATCCTCAAAATATAGGTGGACACATAAACCTTAGTTAGTAGTTAGCTTTTTTTCTGTAGTTTTTAAGGGAGTAGAAGGAGAAGAGTCCCCTGATAATCAGACTGAATAACCATGTAGGATATTTTGTTTTGGCCAAACCAATCAGGAGCAATGGATCCATCCCGCCAATGTCATTATTAGTTAACAGAGGCTGCAGAAGTGGTTGCTAGGAGCAGGTAACTTAACATTTTTCCCATCGAAACAATGTGTCGATTTTAGAGTTGTTAGCTATGTAGGAAGATGATGTCCCATTCTTAATCTCACCAACTAAACTAAACTGACTGGTCAATTGTTTCTCTAACAGAAGGGAACAGCCGTCAGTGGGTGCAACACCAAACCTGAACAAATCAGAGGTGTGGACAGCAACTCAGATGTCTGGAGCCAGGCTAGGAGAAGACCATCTTAGCTAAAGTTTCAAAGAAAAGGCAGCTCTTTACCACCAAACTGTGTAATATAGAGTCATTTGCGACGTAGCTTCATGAATCCCATATTATGATAACCTTCGTCCTCTGTGCCCTTGTCCTTCTGGCATTTTGATTACCTCTCACCACAGGGAATGCACCCACACAATTAATGTTATGTTGTTTCTATCTAATTTAACGGTTGTACCTTTCCACTCCTGATCTAACTGTGCAATGTGCAACAGCACCGAGAGATAAAAGCTTACTCCTGACACTCTCTCCCACCTCTAACATTATGGGGGCCTCCACTCCAGCAAATGTTAATTGGATCAATTGAAATAATCTTGTTGCTGAAATGAGGTTAGCAGGCTTGACTGAGCTCCTTTTGAGGGAACTTTGTTTTATTTTCACTGATTGCATCAGGCAGGTAAGGCGCCTTGACTCTCCAGCTGGTGATGTTATCTCCCCTCATATAGACTGAGAACGTCTTTATCAGCCAATGACACCATTAAGATTGGCATCTCCAGACAATGCAAGCGTGTTTAGTTGGCTGCTACACTAATTGTGTAATCAGGGAAGATAAACATGGGGGCTGTGACTGCATTCTTATTAAGCTTTTACACTTATTATGGTATTGCCTCACGGCTTGGTTTGTGTGACCTGCTAGTTAGTATTTCCTGCTATTTTAGCTAATGACTATGTGTTGTTCATCTGTGTCATTTCTGTAGAGTCTTATATTTGACATACAACCATTGCCAAAGTCAACATGGCATGATCTGATATTGCCATAGGACTAAGCATATATGGAAAAAGTCTGGTATAACACTTCAGATGTGTGTTAAGGGGCAGTTTCAGGCCGTGTAGTCAACCTCGATGCAAAATTACAGCTGCATGAAAACTGTAATAGATTCCCTCTGCAAATTGCGAAAGGAAAATGTGAGAAAGTAGCTCTGGACGAATCTGAGCACTTTTTAACGTGCCGTGAAAGACATATAAAGGTGAACGGAGCAGCAGAGGTTGAGGAGAGGGGGCACTGAAGTGGAAGGGAGAGCCTCCCCTGAGCTATGCTGTATGATGTCTGATTGACAGGCTACACGCTAAGCTTACCTGAGCCTCTGACCTCCCTTTTTTCATCTCTCTGTCGCTCTTCTCCCTCATTCTCTTCTTTTTCTCTATTTTTCTGAGAGGGTCGAAACTTGAGGAGGGCCACGTCCAGGGTGGAATGGCTTCAGGCTGCGACCTGCTCTAAGGAGGGGGGTCACTGGGAAACAAAGGCCATTCAGGTAAACCTCTCTGCGCTGGCCTGAGACAGACATGCTCCCAGTGCAGATAACACTGAGGCTAATGTACTAGCACAGTCAACGCCAACAGACTCAACTGCAGTGAGTGCTTAGGGTGGGTGAGGTGTGTGTGTGTGTGTATGTGGGTTGTTTCAATCAGTGAAAGAAAAGGGAAAACAGACTGACAGGTGAGTAAACACAATGCTCTGAAAGCTGAACATTCCTGAAATGACTACACCAGTGTTGAAAATATTCCGTACAAAAGTAGTAATCCTCTTTATGGAGGCTAATCTTGGGCAAATTCAGAACTTACAAACCACATAAGAGGACTTGAAAAGCTCTCCCCACACTCGCTCACTCCAAACTGCATTTGTAGACCACACGACTCTTTGCGAGGAATCACTATGCTTTGTGTTTGATTAGTACCTCTTCAGCAAAGTGCTGCAGACGGAATGTTGATGAGTGACTGAGATGTCCACGTTAATTGCGGCAGGAAAATCACAACCTTTCAACCTTATGTCATCTACCTAACTGGCCCACTCTTGTTCAAGGACTGAATAGCTACAGCAGATAGTCATATTTACAGAGCTGATGACAACAGAGGTTAGCGGCTAGCACTGCTGTGTCACAACAAGAAGGTCCTGGGTTCCAATGCCAGCAGGGCCAACTGAGGCCTTTGGGTCTTCAGTTAGCATGTTCTCCCTGTATTTGTGTGCTTTTTAATGGATTTTGTGGTTTCTTCCCACCCAGACATGAATATCAGGTATTAGGAATACTCCTGCCAGTGCTCTTGTTTCAAGCCCTCAGATCTGGAGTTGGTCCATTCCTCTTAAGAAGTTAGGATAGGTCAAATGCAGTGTACAAATCTCCCCGCAGGGACTAATGAAGAAGAAATAGGCAATTTATCCAAAAAGTGTAGATTTTTTGAACATTTGGCAAATTTGTACAACACAGCATGGCAGCTTCAACAATATCTGGGTGGACATGAAGCATCATGACCTCCTAAACACAGATTACTTGGTTATATTTTGTTCCTTAACCATCAACTAGATTATGTGACAACAAGTGGATACTATTTTCACCTGGCTGTCAGGCTAAATAAATCTTAGGTCACAATAGACAGCTTTGGTTAAGGTCAAAGCAATAGTTTGACATTTTTGGAAATACACTTATTCACTTTCTTGCCAACAGTTAGATAAGAAGATGAGATACCGCTCTCTATCTGTCCGAAAAATATTAAGCGACAGCCAGCCCCCAGTTAGCTTAGCTTAGCATAAATACTGGAAACTGGAGAAATGGCTAACCTGGCTCCTTGCAATGGTAAAAACATATATTTTGTTTGTTTAATCCCTACAAAAACCGGAGTGTAAAAAACGCACACTGTGGTTTTATGAGGGGTTGTGTGCTGGAGTATTTCTTGGCCGAGCGCAGTGACTTCCTAGAGTTTTGTCGACACCATTTTTACACTTTTGTTTTTTATGGATTAAACATAATTAGTGAGCTTTAGAGGTGCTGGTACTTTTAAACAGAGCCAGACTAGCTGGTTCCAGTCTTTATGCTAAGCTAAGCTGGCCAGCTGCTTGCTGTAGCTTCCACTTTAGCATACAGATGAGAGAGTGGTATCAATCATCTCATCTAACCTTTGGGAAGAAAGTTAAAAACGTCAAACACTTAAGGGTTGGGTAATTATGATTAGCTGAATGTAAATGTATCCACCCACCTACTCCAACTTCCACTCCTTCACTTGTTGATGTCAGAATGTTGCCTCAATGTTCTCCCATTTTCTCTCATACTCAGGTAGATCAGAAACTCCCAGAGGTATGAACATGAGTGTAAATGTGCTTCTGTTTGTTTGTGTCAGCCATCTGATGGACTGGAAGCCTATCCAGGGTGTTTCCCTCAATGAACAGTAAAACTGTAATCAAGTAATCCTAGTAATCAAATGGGAAGCTTCAGTATCTTCCGGGTCTGTCAGTATTACTAATCAGTACCTACTGAGAAAACTTTGAACGGAGACACTATGTAGATTCTTTCTCCTCTAATCTATCCAGCAAAACTGAAATAGCAAAAGGAAATTGCTACTACTGTAAAATTGCTGCTGCTGCGTGTGTGTGTGTCAGCGTATAAAATGTGAGAGCACTCTAGAAAGGTCTCTCCCTCATTTGTGCCCGCAGATCCTGTGTTGGCTCCGAGCAATAACACTGGGCTCCCACGTGGACGGGACTCCAGAGCCCGCTGTCCCATCTCAAAGGTTCTTTAAAGTGTCACCGTGGAACATTAGCATAGACTGGGCCGCTCACCCCGGGCTGCCTCCATATTTTAGCCTTCCCACAAAGCCACAGTGATGAAATGTTATCTGTAGCTAAAACTGCAGGTTTGAATCTGTGCCTGACTCTCCCTCTCCTCTCCCCTCCCCCCCGTCATCCATCTTTTTCCATCTCCCTCCTCCTCATTTCTCCGAGCAGGTTTCACTCTTGTGCCTGTCATTCTTCTGCCTTTTGTATCTGTGGGCCTTTTTGCTATTGAATGCTGCTTTCTCTCCCACCCCTCTCCTCTCCTTCTCCCATCTCCTCCCCTGCTCTCCCTCACTCACTCATTCACTCTAGGGCCTAATTATGAGATAGCTTCGAATAAATACATGTATTTTTTCTCCTGCGAGGGGGGAAAAAACCTTGTGCTCCACTTTTTTTTTTTGACAGTAGGTTGAATTCTAGACTCAAGGAGGTTTTATTCAGTGAGGTCCCTCTGCAGATCGGAGTGGTCGCTGGGATGGGAGATTTCCTAGGTGCAGTAATTGTGTCTCATTAATTCTTACTGTAATGCCGGGTAGCTAAACAGGCTACGCAATTAGGGGGCTGAGCCCTGAATAGGCTGGCTAATCAGGGGACAAAAGCTGCGGCTCAGAGGCCATTAGGCCTGGAGGAAGTGCTTCCATTGTGAGGAGTGGTCTGTGATGCCTTCATCTTCCTCCAATCCGGGTGGGGAAGAAACCTTAGGGGGGTTCTTCCACTTCTAAACCTTTACTGCTCAATTCATAATAATGTGCCTGGAATACCTTCAGCTTTTAGCAAAAACAAAGGTTGCATCCTGCTTGGGATAATGCAAGATCAACAGTGGATTTCCTGACCGTAACTAAACCAAACTTTCAATTATTTTTTCCCACACCTTGTTGGGCCTTCTGGACTGTTTATGGGTGTGTAGAAATCGAAGAAGTAGCCAGTTAGAATCCAGACAAAGTGCTAAAATGCCTCTTTTTTTTATGAGAATATCCTGACTGGCTGCTCTCAGAGATGTCAAGTACACCCAGAGACACTTTCTCCTCCGTCGTCCCTCCTCCACCTCCACTTCCTCCTCCTCCTACTCCTGTTCGGTATGTGCCCCGGCAGCCCACACGCTCCTCCAAACTGTCGACTCAGGAGTCTGCAAGACCTTTCTGCCATCTGGGAAGGGTGGAGGAAGGAAGAGAATAGAAGATCCTAACATTATCTATCTCCTTTCCTTCTTCCTTCTCCTCTCTCCCCCTCTCCCCTCTGCAAGCTTTATCTTTCATCCCTATTAAATCACATCGTCAGGCAGCCTAGACGGAGAATAAATGAACTCTCCTGGTCATTAAAATTAAGCATTGAATTATTGACATGCAATTAGCCTGCCTTTTTTTGTGGGGAGACACTGAAAACGTTCTCCCTGTGGCGAGAGGGGAGAAATAATATGACTGCTGCAGTCATCAGAACTAAAAAAAAACTAAAAAAAAAAAAAAACTGGGAAAGTGTGGAAAAAAATTATAACATGCCAGAAAATTCTAACTTGGAAAATCCCATTTATCACATAATAAGAGCACTAAGCCTGGTTCCATCTCATTTAGCTGAGTTTTATTCCCATAAGGAGTGGTGTCTTGCGCTCGTTATCTGCTTCGTTATGGAGAGGCCCCTGCTGCCGCCTCTGGATTATACTGTGGATTATGTTAATGATGCAGAGACACGTGGACACACTATCTAACATTTAGGTGGTCCCTGCTGTACGCTCCTATGTGCTGAACTTGTTTATCTGATTTCATTTAGCATTATGCAGATTCATATTCCATTATTATAATAACTGAAAAGATTGATCCCTAACTCGTAATCCTCTGTTGCTCAAAACACAACAACAACTTGAAGGAGAGGGAAAAAAAGTAAACAATATTTTGAGGAGATGCGCCTACATATTCTCTTTTCACAGTCACTTCCAATTACAGTGACAATTGCCTTGGTAATTTTATGAATAGCAAGAAACACTCACTGTGCTTGTTAGTCAAAATACACATTCTGCCTCCTTTTCATAGCAGCAGAGCAGGAGTTTGACAAGCTGTTTACGCTAAGCCTGAGTAAATCAAATTCGGAGTTTGCCTTCCCTCCCCAGTAATCTCATTTTGTTTACCGCTAACGCTAAGTACATTAGCATCTCCAAGGCCTGTCTGTATTTACTCTATTTACCCCTACTGTACTGGCTCTAAGCCAAACAGGGACTAATGTTGCGAAATGAGGGTAACCAGCTGTATATTCATGAACAAGTCGCTCCTAATCTGACACCGAGGCAGGGATCCAGAGCAGGCAGAGCTGCAGCCGAGAGTATAAACTGACAGAAGATGTAGTTTTTGCTTAAGTGAATGGAGATATTAACTGCTTTTAAGCTGTAATATTTTCTTTCCCCCCTCTTGGGTGTTTATATGGGAAAGTGAGGCATGACAGGAAGCAAGTTTCCCTCTCAGGAAACCAAAAGATACACAGTAGGAAGTAATGGTTTGGGTTAGATCATTCCAGAGCAGTTTAGCTACTCAGGGTTTACATAGGAAGTAAGGGTAATTTGAACTTTTAAGTAAGGAGGAAGTGACATCAGGGTCAATGATTGTCAGGTTTCCATGCCTCTATAGTGTCTCCTCTCCTGGCCTTTCAGAGTGAATGGGACCAGTATCAGATCTCACCTGTTGTATGCGTCCTCCTGTTTGTCCACAGTTCCAGGGTCTGACCACGACCCAGGTTCCCATAACCTACAACCTGGCCTCCACGCCTCATTAGGCAGCTGCGTCACGGGTGAACACTGGCCTGGGTGGCAAACAGATGCTGTGTTTACACTAATGCCTAATGAAAAGCCTAACCAGACATCATGAGATCTCACTTTCAGTGTTCCATCTGTGTCAAACAGTGAATAATATTAGCCCAGCAAAACCAAAAATTGGCAGTTAAAAGGTTTTGCAGACTGGAAAGTGGACAGTGTGAGGAAGGGAGCTCCTGCTTATCCACTACTTTATTTTCACTGAAAGGCTACACCAGACCAGAGCACGCTGTGGATTTAAGATTCATTTTGCCAGATTTTGACATCCAAGCTGTCTTCACCTCCACAATGGAACATAAAAGTCAGGAAAACATCCAGTGGCCTCTGGCTAAAATACATGAATGGTCATATGGGTCTGAATAGGAAGGCCATGCGCAAGTTTATAAGTATAAGCAAATGAAGGTTTTCTACACTGCAACCCAATTTAAGGAAGCCCAATTTTTAAACACTTTCATTTGAAGGGATGGCAATGTTGGTCTGTCAGTCGGTCCAGCACTTTGGTCCAGACTGAAATATTTCAACAACTACTCTATCGATTGCCATGAAATATGGTTCAGACATATGTGTCTCCATTAGGATGAATAGGTGATCCCTTAGTTGTCCATATAGCGCCATCATCAGGTCAACAAGTCCAAATACCTGCAAAACTAGTGACTCTCCCATCAGCCTCAGCTGTACTGTGTGTTTAGTGCTAATTAGGTAATGTTAGCATGCTAACACGCTAAACTAAGATGGTGAACATGGGTAACATAATACCTCCCAGCATTGTCAGTGTAAGCATGTTAGCATGCTGATTTTAGCATCTAGCTCTAGCACTGCTGTGCCAAAGTCACACAGCTTGTTTTTTAAAAGAATACTCCACTGATTTAGTGTTGCACTCCTGTAACACTGTCAGACTCACGATGGACCGTAAAAAAATAAAAAAAATAAAAATCGATGCATCAAACCTAAACATATTGTCTTTTTTATTCCACACATTTGAGCATGTTATGCTAGTAGCAGCTAATGTAGCCTCAGGCCTCTAGCCTCAAGCAGAGGTGCAGGCTACAGAGGTCTGGTAAGCTCACTTCTTTCTAACTCCAACACCCCCAGATTTTTTTTATTTTCAAACTTATAGTCTTCAGCCCCAGCTGACAATGACCCAAGTGACATCACTTAAGGCAATTCATCATATTTTGCGCAGCTCCCTCTGGAGCCACAAAAGGCTTTTTTTAAATATCAAGATCAGGATAAGTTGATTTCAGTAATTGTCTTAACACTGAGAGAAGCCCCCTTACCTTATCACTCCTTGCTGATTGTTTGACTGCCAGTGCAAACAAATGATTCGCAGGAGTGTTAACGAAGTGCTTCAATTGACACTGCAGAACATGACCTATTGTCTTGCTAATGTTGCTGCCCAGTATGAACAGATTACACATTTCACATTTCTATAGAGAACAGTCAAACACTCAATTAACACACCTGGGCCCAGAGAGTGCCCTGTGTTAACTGAGTGTTAGACTGAGAGTTTCCAAATTGTGCATAACACCTCCTGCACTGCTCTGTTCAGAAGGTTGCTGCAAAAAAATGCTGATTCCAGAGCACAAACATCATTTCAGCTATTCTAGCCTCCCAATTAAAGGTGGAAAATAGTTGTTTTTTTCCAATGTTGTTAAAAATAGTTGATCAGCAATTTCCTCACATTCACAGAAGCCAAAAGCCTCCATTCTCAGTAGTAGTGGTTTTCCATGAGTTATATTAAAGCAGTGTCTTCTTATGCATTGGTATGTACACATGTTCGTCCAGCTCACATGTTCTCGAGCGATGAAAGCTTGAATAGGATTTCAGCACTTCATGGCTGTGCTTGATTTTTTCCCCATTTTATGAGGATCAAACACAGTCTGCCTGTAGCCGCCTTGCCAGGCTCGTTGAGCCCGCTGCAGCGCCGAGACGTTTTAGCGACGGGAGTATTTTATCCCTGTGGCAACGCAATCTCTATATCCCAATGTAATTATCAGCATAAGACATTCTCCCTCTGTGGAGAAGGCCAAAGTTTCCTGCCATGGTGCGTGGAGATTTGATTTGATTGAAAAGGCTGTGCTGCATGGTACGTCCTGATGGGCTCCAGGGCTTCTGCAGCTCATGCATTAAGCCTCCATGTCCGCATACAATAGTTGTTAAATGCATGACTATTTTCTCTTTCTCTGAATTGCTGCTGCTGCATAGAATCTTTGAGAAGAAGTGGTGAGAAAGTTTCACACAATTGTAGCAAAAGTGTCCTGAAACATGTCCAATAAAATTAAATGTGTATTGAATTTTGAAAAGGAAAAACTCTAGCATTTATTGTGGAGCTTTCTATTTCTACCCAGCCAGTTGAATCCTCCCTGCCTGGGTTACCTGCGTGTCAGTTGTTGCCTCCTATGACAGCATACGGAGGTATCTCATTGTATGTGCTTGAGGCATTTCCCATCACCACGTCAGAACACACAAATGTGTGTAAAAACAAAACATCCAACCAGGGAGGGATGGTGTCACACTCGAGGTCACTGGAATATCTTCTGGTTCATTGGTCGCTGGGGTCACACACACACACACACACACACACACACACACACACACACACCAGGAGCTGACATCCTACAAAACAACTGACTGCTTATTGATAAATGCTGTAATGTAACTGTTGCAGCCTAACACACATTAGTTGAATCGTGCAACATGTCCATTTGGATGCTTGATTAATTTTTAAATTCCTTGCTTTCATGTTGCATCCTGATTCTATATGCAAAACTGATTCCAGAGAACACACCGCTGAACACTCTGCTCAGCTGGTTAAAAATTAATAGGAATGTCAATGCCTGAGCATTGTGTTACCTTTTAACCATGCGCTTCGTTAAATATTCAATCTCAGGAAGGCAAATATTACATTCCTTTACCTTTAGTTGTGTCTTGTTGCTTCCCGGCTTCCATCTTTTCTTTCTTTCTCTCTCTTTCTCTGTCTCTCCTGTTGACTCTGATGCCCAGGCATCCGCTTAATTGGTATTTTTTGTTGAGCTTTTCCGAGTGTGAAACAACAGAGCCTCACACCTCAAATACAGTATTTATTCATTATTTTGCACACAGTTGTCTGACCGCAGGAAACCTTATTAGCCAAGCTAATTTAAGGGGTCCAAGCAATCCAATTAGGTCTAATTGGAGGCTGATAGAACAGCCTTCAGAGGTTACCTGCACTGACTCCGGCCACTGCTGCATCTTCACACCCCTGGACGCCTTCCTCCTCCCTGCATGAACATCGCCGCCGCCTTGCCGAGGTCTGGGTGAGAAGTCAAACTTCTGCAATCACACAATAATGAAATTGTTACATTACACGGCGCAACAATGAAGATCTATTCATGGTGGTGCGGCAGAGCAGAGGGGGCTGCGAGAGGTGGCAGAGGCTAATTCAGCGACGCCCTTCTCACAAAGAAGGGTGTAGAGTTGTTGTCTCAGGGTCGAGACCACCCCAGCAAACCTTCACTCAGTCACACACAATGGACACTGGTGGCCTCTTGGACACTTTAGAAACAGGACCTATAGACAGAAATTCACATCATAGAAGGTGCTAACACATGTCTTCAAAAAGTGGAGCTTCAGTGATTCTGTTTCTTTGCATCTTCTTCTGCAATATAATGATGTGTGCTCATCTGTTAGTGCTTTTTAGGTTCTCTACATGTGAACTCACATGCTATCTGTTAAGTGCTGCAGCAACACACTGTTGTTCTAAATAGCTCACATGTTAACTTGCTGCTATAAAAATGTCAAAGTCTCAAACTCCAGTTGACTCAACTCCTCTCTGTCACGGTTTACATAAACGCCAAAGACATTAAACTTCTCGTATGATTTATTCCTGTTGGATTGGACAGCATCATGTTGTACAGCTGTTCATGATGTTGTATCCACCTCTGTCTGTAATTCAAATGTTTTAGCTGATTTGTGCCAATTGGAAGGGGGATGAACCCCACTTCCATCTCGTTGTTTCACTTTGTTTCACACAGAATATCTTCAACAGATTCTTGCACAAAACTTTGAGAAAAAGGTTGATCATCATGCAAGGATGCTCTTTTAAGACTTTATACTAGTTCAAAATGTGTACTCAGTTTATCCCCTGAAGCAGTTTTCAAATGGCATCCACTCATCTGTCATAATTAGTTGACTGCATTGATGTTTTATCTTAATGAATGTGATATTTTGTTTGTCAAAACAACTTAACCACAAGGTCCATTTAGTAGCTGGTGTGGGGCTTTCGATCACATCACATGATATTCCTCAACAGATTGAGCTTGCCCAGTTGTCAAATTTCCCTTTTACTGTACACCTTGAAGACTGTAGTCGACAAAATAATCTCAACACAAGTCCCAGTAGCTGTTCTAGAGCTTTCAAACGTATTACACATTCTTCCTCCAGAATAGATGCATCTTTTCTATCTCTATTTTTAAGCCAACATGGACAACAAGTCCTTAAAGTAATCAGTAAATTTGAACATTTACAATTACAACATACAATTGCATGACAACTGGGCAACCTTCACCTGCTGAGGAAGATCATGTGATATGATAACAAGCTCCAGAACAGCTACTAAATGGACATTGTGGTGAGATTGTTTTGTCAAATGAAGTGCAGCTTAAGTTCAGTCAGGAAGACTATCTTTATGCCTCCTTCATTCACATCCCTCTCTCTCTTCTCTAATCAGCTGATTATGGGCGTTTACTCCCTCACTTATCCAACCAGATTTCGCCACGATCTCCATCAGCCAATCATATTGCTGCTGTCAAACCTTAAATCTGTTATCCTCTCGCTGTAAGCTGTCATTTCAGTGCGTAATCGTTGCGACCCTCCTCCACCCTGTTCACCTCGGGTCGAGCTCATCAGAAGTCCACTCCTCATCACATCCAGGTCTTCAGCCATCCTTCCACCACCACCAGTGTCTCGACTCCATCGGGGGTATCCTATACTACTCACAGCTACCTCCGCCATCTTTTCCTGTCATCTCTCTACTGTCACTATCAAATAAGAAAGCAAACATACCTGGATAGATGCAAAAAAAAAAAAAAAAAATGGATGGATGGCTGCATGTACATACTGAAAGAATTATATTACTAAGAATCATATTATAAATATATCCATACACATATGCATTGTGGATCTGCACTCATATAATTCCTGAAACCAAAATATTTGTCCCTTTCCTTGTCACAAATGTCTTAATAAATCTTTAGCTATCACTTTCACCCGCGCAGAGGTGACGGGAGCGATGTCATTTGTTGACATCCCATTACTTTGATCATCCGCTCTGAAACAACTGATATCACGAGGACACGTGTGGCCGTCCCACCAATCCATATGTAGCAGGAACAAAAGCAGATGAAAGTGGCGGAAAGTGGAGACCCAGCATCAGGTGCCGACTGAAATACACACCAGCAGCACATTTGAGCTCGCTAATGTTTCCTCTTTAGGGGAATCCGGTGAGTATATGTGTGTGTGAGATCAAGAAGCAAATGAGTGGGGGTATTCCCCTATCTGATTGGCCACTGGCTGGATTTGGAACGTGATGCAAGTAAACACAGGCTCCCTTTGAAATACCTAACGCACCATTTGCAATTCTAAACATCTCGGTTTACATTTACTCATTGCAACCTGGACATGTGTGCACGCGTGCGCGTGTATGTGTATGGGTGTTTTCTGTGGAGTCAAATCGGTTAAACTAACGCTTGTGGTTAAAAATCAGGAACGTGTGGCCTTTGAACAGACCTGTCGTGTAGAGAAAAGACGGATACGTGAGAGAAGAGAAACACAGACACAGGATCTTTGCAGAAATATGCTGTTTAAAGAACTGTCATCATAATTCACCCCCGAATCTGAATTGACAGGAAGCTGTAAAGTGTCGAGTAAATTCTCGGAGCAGAACCATGAATCAAAAGAGCTGTGAGTGAGTTCTTGCAGAATTTTACAACACTGAGGGTGGACACCTGTCATTCTCTAAGTATAGCTCTAACACAGGAGTATTTCACCTGTGGCAAGACCCCTACAGAATGATATAAGGGAGGATAGGAATGTTTTTTTTTACTATAATAGATTTTTTATTGCTTACTTCTCTGTTTTTGGGTTAACTTTTGGGTTCTAACTCCCACTGGTGTGCAAGTATAATGAACCAGTGCCCAGCTAGTACATCAACTTATCATGATTAGTGGAACGGGAATAGAGGTTTTAGCAATTTAGATTCATTAAAATGGCTTCTGGGAATGCAATTACCAATGCAAACAGTCGTCGGACCGGGCTCATTGGAATTCCTGCCGTATAGACACAAGCGGCTCCTTCTCACTTCGGCAAGGCAGATAGCAGACAGACAAGCTGTCAGAATCGTTATCGTCGGGACTTCATCTCGTTAATTTGGTAGATGGGAGCGCGGGTATTTGCCCTGTGGAAAACTAAACACACTCGCAGGGTTTCTCCCCCCCCCCCCCTTCCTCTGTCCACGGAGAAACCAGCCAAGCAGCCAGGCATCCAGGCCCACACATAGCCTGCAGTCATATCAGACCCAACAGCCTGGCTGGAGTCAATATGACCGCGGGCAAAAAAATGGTGGTGGAGCTGGTCCCCCTCAATCTGAGACCTGGCTCGGGGAGCAAACAGCGAGCAAGGCGCAGCTCATTCAATATGAGTGAGCTCCCCCCCCCCCCATCATCCCCCTCAAAGACACCAATGCACATTTCAAAACTTGCTCTCACTCAGCCTGTGTCACTCCCCCCACCACCACCACCACCAACTGTTCAGCTCTTCTCTCCCACTTCACCAACTCCAACTCACTGGCTCACTCAACCTTTCCTTGTTTTTTTGTTAGTTGTACATGATTTTTTTTTCATTATTATGTGAAGGCGAGTGGTGATGGTGTGTGTATGTGTGTGTGTGGCACAACATTCTGACAACCAGATTTGATTTGACAGCAGATGCCTCTCTTTTTCCCCTCTCTGCTGACCCTGCAGACCAGAATGTGGAAAGGGTTGAAAAATGGGGTGGATTTGGGCTAAAAGTACCTTTTTATTTACAGGAGTTTGGTGGTTGTTATTGTGCCGCGCTGTTCCTCGACTAGAAAGTTTACCCAACATTCTCTACCTCTCTGTTTCTTTCTTTCAAAGTTCAATCATGGCAATTTGGAGAGGTATAATGATTAGATGTAAACTGCGGACTCAGAGAGGACGCACCTTGTGTCTCAGCTTTACATCCATCACACATTATGCAGACGCACACACCAAGAAAAAAAAAACAATCAGTGTCTAACGCTTGAAAATTCCAGGGAGCAGTTGACTCGTAGGTGACAATGAAACGCTAAATTAAACAAAACCTGAATAAAAAAGTAGAAAAAAAAACAATACCAGTAACTGATATTCAATAATAAAACAGTACCAGTCATTATTTTGAAGAGGTCATTCACAGGGTCAGACAGAATCCCATCCTGATTTGTGTATCTAACCCTATTATTATTCATTTTGTCAACTGAATATTTATGACAAAAACACACATTTCAGGCAAAAATCTGTATACGCAAAAGCTCCCCACGTTGAGCCCTGCTTAGACATCTCAAAGAGAATACGCAAACACACAGTGCTTTATTACGGTGTGTGTGAACAGCCCTGTCAAACGCCTGTTTACCATCTCACGTTCCCAGAGGCACAAACCTCTCGACAGAGGCTACATCTATTTTTCCTGCTGAAAGATGTCTTTAAAACAACAGCGTTTTGCAGTTTCTGCTTTAAAAGCGGGAACAATGTCAGTGTTACAACCTCAGAGGACAAATTAGAGTCAAGGTAACATCTTGTGTTTTTTCTGCTAAACAAAACCCCACACCTTGCAGTGGGGTGACAGAGTCTAGTTTTAAATATTTCTACATTTACTCAGCATGGTCAGAGGCCATGTTAAAGGAATAGTTTGCCATTTTGGGAAATACCTTTATTCCCTTTTTTTTGCCAAGAGTTAGTTGAGGACATTGATACCACCCTCATGTTTGTCTGTTCAACACGAACCTACAGCCAGGAGACTGTTAGCTTAGCTTAGCATAAAGACTGGAAACAGGTGGATGTTTTCCCTTTGCACAGAACCAGACTAACTTTTTTCCCCTGCCACCACTTCTAAAGCTCACGAATTAACACATATCTTGTTTTTTAATCCGTACACAAACCAAAGTGTCCACCACTTTGGTCCAGACTGAAATATCGCAACAACTATTGGATGGATTACCTTGAAATTTTGTGCAGACATTAATGGTCCCTAGAAAATGAATCCCACTGACTTTTCCTCTTGCGCCACCATGTGGTTGACAATTGTGGTTTGGAGTGAAATGTCTCCACAACTATTAGTTGGATTGTCAGATGTTCAAGTCCCCCTCAGGATGTACTGTAATAACTTTGGTGATTAATGTTTCATTTAGGGCCATCATCATGTCAAAATCTTAATTTGTCCAGCACTTTGGACAAATTACCAAATGTTAGCATGCTAACATGGTAAGCTAAGATGATGAACATGGTAAATATTACACCTGCTCACAATGACAACGCGAACATCAACATGTTAGCATTGTCATTGTGCCTGTGTTAGCACGCTGAAGTTAGCATTTAGCTCAAAGCACCGCTGTAGTGGAGTACAGCCTCTTTTAGTCTTGCTTATATGTGGACAGGGCCTGGATAGCTGTTTCCTGTCTTTATGCTAAGCTAAGCTAACCTAAGTCTACTGGCTCCAGCTCCACACTGAATGGACAGGTATGAGAGTTGTATTGATCTTCTCATTTAACTCTCAGCAAGGTGCTGTGTGAATAATATATACTGCAAATACATGGATGCAGGTAAAAGCGATTTAAAAGTGACTGTATTCTTGGCTTAGATGCCCTGCTCATTTATTGGTCTCACTCCTAGTAAGCAAAGTAAACACACAGCAGATCACTGCTTCATAGCCCAGCATCCCAAATATAGATTTCACTGTCATCTTTAAGTATGCAAACGATCTGTCTGTCTGTCGGTAGATGGACGGCTCATGGCTGCATTCCAAGCTCTCTCATTTTAATACCCAAATTGACGTTGCACTCCGCCGTCCTTTTGTTGCCGCGCCGCGCTGAGCCTCTTGCTGGCCAAGAAAACAAAAAAGTCCGTTATACGACTGCAATTGATGCGACAGGCATTTAGTAAGGCGATTTCTATGGTAACAATCCTTAGGAACATTTTCATTTTCTGCATCAAATGGGTAAAAACGTAGCCATGATAATTAGCAGTGTGTGTGTAGCTTAATATGTGTGTGTGTGTGTAGCTTAATATGTGTGTGTGTGTGTGTGTGAGAGTGTGTGTGTGTGTGTGTGTGTGTGTGTGTGTGGAACCTGCTTTAAAGGACTTCAAAAAACCTGGGGGGAAAACACAGTATAGTGTTTTACGACATCTCCCCACTTTCTCGGCTGTCAGTCAGCATTAGTGGCTGTTTTTGCCTGTTGTATTTTTCTTTTGTAATCTAAAGCACCGTCCTTTTTAAAACGACTCTGCTAATTACTTTATTTAATCGGGCGCCGGCCGAGGAATTATTTTTGTAGCCCGGAGCTACTTTTGAACCTGTAACAATAGCTTTTGGAATATCAGTTTAAGATAAAAAGCTTTTATAGTTAATCCTGGAGGCTGTTCTATCTACACATTTTGAGTCGCACTTTCATGTGGACCCTTCAAGATCATGAGGACTCTGATATGGTTGTATTGCACCTGAGGATAATCTGAAAACCAATGCAATTAGTTTGACTGTGCACAAAACAAGGATGAGTATAATATTTAAGAAAGCAAGTCACAGTAGCCACAATGTTAGAAACTTTTTTTCCTTTTTGACAAAATATCTCAGAAACCACACTGTGGTCTCCTTTTTTCTGAGACACACCTGTTCCTTTCCTAGCACTCCCTACCCCACTCTTCTTTTTTCCGTTTTGAATTAGAGAAACCAAGCACAGGGCAGCAAATGGTGTCTGAAAGACAAAAAAAAGAAGAAAAAAAGACTGGGTTGGGGGTTTTGGTGGAGGTGGAGGGGGGTAAAAAAAATCAAAGCGAAATCGGCAGAATGCGTACTTTGAGATGCTGCGGCACAGTTGAACTGAGCAGGCCCAAGTCCTGTGAAAAGAAATGGAGACAGCCTGAATGCAAATTAAATCCCCCTCATTCCTGCAAATATTGTCTTAGCCATTAGTGCGGGCTTGACTAGAAAGGAGTGGTCCCACTCATTGTCGCTCGGCCAGGGAGAAGTCAGGGGAAGAATTCTATTCAGTGGCCGTCTTGGGGGCTCGGTGCACTTGGGCGCTTGTTTGGTACCATTCAAACGCCACAGACCGTGGCAACAAAGAGAGCTTTCAGCGTACCTCACTGTAAAAGCATGTGAAAAAGAAGAAAGGAGGTGGATGAGGAGGGGAGAAAAGGAGGGAGAAAGGGGGCTGGTGGGGGGTGAGGCAGCACTGGAAAAGTTTAGGTGTAGGTCCTGAGTGGAACTAGGCCTGTATGTTGTTTTTTAATCGTCCGGTTTATTTTGCTAGGTGGGATATTGGAGCGCTTCATGCAGCTTGCGCAGTTGGCTCCACTGGGTGAGGAGCTGTGGATCTTGCACACAAACACACACGCACGCACGCACACACACACACGCGCACGCGCGTGGCCTGCTGGACCTGTCTTGCAAGTAGCACCCATGAGAGACAAAAAGAGCCATTTCAGCATAAAACTGTACCTGTCTTGTCTCCTCTAAAGCTGTTTGTGTGTATTTATGTATTTACAGACATTTTTACAGCTGGGCTCTGCTTTGTGCATCATCTCTAGTTGCTGTTTTGCTCCCAAACTTCATCATCGGCCACGTCTGAAGTGCGCTATTGAACCGAAGTGGCTTTCATACACACAGAAGACAGGTAATTTTTTAAGACAGAGCACATATATCTGAGTGTAGGGCCCCCCTTCTGTTCAAATTCCAGAGCCTTCTGCTGTATCCATCGGCTCTTAAACCAAACATGACTGTTCACGAACGGATTATTTGTGTTTGGATCCACATGAGAAAGTTCAATCTGCAGTGCACAAGTGGATGAACACTCACTGAGCCAGCAAGGTTTTACTCTGCCACAGGCCTCACACGTTAGCCAACACTGAGAAAGGCTATTACGGAGAGATACCTCATGAAGCGCATACACAGAGTGAAGAAGTCAGTAAAGAAATACCGCACAGGTTTGTGTTTGTGTGCATAGGTGGAGCCGGGGTGTGTGCAGAAAGCAGAATAGCCCTTGGCATCCCAGATTTGTTTTGACTGGTGCGTTTACAGCTGCTGCATAGCATGGGCGAGGAAGGGCCCGGCCGAAGTAAAACAACCAAATTCTTACTTTTCTTCTTCTTCTTTTCTTTTACTCTTTCTCCTCTCCTGTCTTCGGAGAGATGGCTCCCGGCCAGCCAGCTGTATAATCAAGCCCTTCATTTCTACTTTATTGACAGATGCTACTTCTAGCCTTGGTTGGGGGAATACGGTTTGTTTTTCGAACCTCTGGGAAAGATTGAATTCCATGGCAGGGTGATATATGCTTCGGAAGGCTTTGTTAATGTTGGACTCCAGCTGCACGGTAGAAGTGCTGGAATGCTTTCCTCCATTTTGTCGAGAGGGAGAAACCTCAAAACTTGGACAAAGTGAGAGAAAAACAGTATAGAAACTAATGCAGGTTTGGCAGGAAACAGTCTGCTGCAAATTCAAACTGTTACAACGTATTGTCTCATTTCCAAATACACCAGAATCACTCATGTAAATTATAAATGCAATTAGTCTATCCTTCCATTTGGTTGCATTTATTTAATGCAAACTCACTGTCAAGAAACTGAATTTTGCAAGTCCTGACACGACTATTGCAAATGCTCAGGTACAGTAAAGACTGTGTGTTCATTTAGGCCAGGCATTTTCAAAGTCTGACACTGTGGGCCCCCTATCAGACAAAATTGAGACAACTGCGTTATGACTAAAGGCCCTTTTAGACACAACGCGACAATGGCACCATTGCACTCTGAAACCCATAATTTCCAGTGGCTTGCGAGCTCATGCACAAAGTTCGACCTAGTTGGACGAATTGTCACAAACCAACTGTGACGAATTCCTGCGTGGCCAATAGAAACGAGGCAGGCAGCCAGGCATGGAAGTCAGAACGGAGGAAAAGCTAATGTGTGTGTCTGAATTACCTGAATTGTACAACACAAGCTTGTGTCAAGACCTCGGGAGGAAAGCCCTATCTTGGAACACCTAGTCAGATGTGCGTTAAACCCAGTGGCAAACGCATCTCAAACCACAATGTGTCTGAAAGTGCCATAAGAAGTATGAATTTTGATGCAAATTGCAGCAAAAGTGTTAAAGTACCTCAGTTTCCTCCACGAATCCATGTGTCACAGCCACTGCTGCAGCTCCAAGTGCTGACCATGTGGGTGAATGGTCTGAATCGGTATGACTAACTACAAGAACTAACTTCCACCAAGCACCTCAAGTAGTATCTTTGCCACACGTCTTTCCCTCCTAGGGAGGCGAGCGACTTTATGCATGAATGCTGATCTTGACATGCAAGCATACATCTTTTGTAAATGTTTACAATCCTGCATGTGCAAAATGTACAAGTGATGGCAAAAGATCAACATTCAACTAAGTCACCCATCACTTCTCATTCCAGTTTATTCTCTGCTCTGTAATGTCACCATCTTTGTAAAACAGCACCTCAAGAATTTCCCATGTGCTGCCTCATGCTACAAAAACAACCCGAGAAGAGTCTGAATTACTGCATGTGCTCTTTAGTTTAGATTTGGCTAATGCATGTCAGCCAAGAAATCCTCGCTCACATGAACAGAGGAAGGCAGGGGGTGCCAAGACAATCTGAGGCGGAAGAGACGGCAGGTTGGTGTCGGTGACAGATGGGATGGAGAGGCTGACTTCTTTATTTTAAGGACGGTATCTTCTATCTCTTCCTGCCAGCCTGTCGATTCCCTCTTCTATCGGTGCCTCCGTGTTGTTCGGGGGGGTTTCGTGCAGTTGCTAGAAAGACTGATACATATGTTTACAGCACACAGTGACAGGAGAAGGAACTCACGGACAAAATAAATACATTCATGTTGTTTCCCATATGCACAAATACTATCACAGACACAGATTTGCAACCTCGCATAGCAGCTCTGAATGCCCAGACTTGGGGGAGAAAAGGGGGTGTAAACATCAATGAGTAACATCCTCCACTTGAGTAAAGAGTTTATCCCCCAGTTACTCAATGACATCATGTGTGTAGTGTTGACTTTCATGGGCAAAATGTAGCTTTAAAAATCATATAATCTAATTCTTTAAATCATATTATGTAATAGACATGCATTTTTGTGGTTTCGGGTGAGAAAGAAGGAGCCTGTTTTTCATACTGCATTTGCAGGTGTTCATTAACCCAATGAGTTACAGAAGGTTAAAACATGAACAGTTAGAGATTTTTTTTTGTGATGATTAATACCAATTCCAGCACAGAGAGGAAATAACTTAAAAAGGTTATTCCAATTAATTACAACTTGGGTCTTACTGTCATAGTTTTGGCTATCATTCCATTTGGTAATAATAATATTTTCCTCACCAACTTAATTAGTGACATCTGGGAATGCAATGACATCGAAAACATTTGGGTGCCAAGCACGAGGAGGTCCGAGATATTTCCTCTATGACAAAAAGGTGGAGACCGGACCTAGTGTTATGAGGTATACAGGTTTTTTAGTTTTTTAGTTTTCCTGTGCAATGAGGGATTATTACCAACCTTACAGGTGCACTCACTTTCAGTTTGACCTCCACATAAAGTGTTTTAGATAATCTGGTATTTTGTTTCCAACACGCCTGATTGTACTGCTTGTGTTTCTTGTCTCGTTGGACTTTGTTGTTGCGATGTCACTGTGTTACCAGAGCACAGCTATTACTTTAATAAGTACAATTTTATCATAACTGATAGAAATGATGTCCAAAACTACCAAAATAAGACCCAAGTTATGACAAACCAGAGTTATCCTTTAACTCTCCACACTGTCTTGTGGTGACTAACTGTGACTGAGCCTGGTTTCGAAATTGTTACCAACGTTAGTGAGAAAAAAGCAATGAGGTGCAAGAATCCAGAATAGGCTTGTTGACTGTGTTTTTCCACTTAGAGAGAAACTCTGCCAAAACACAGGAACACCTCAAACCCACATCCACTATCCCCTGCTACTGCGGCTGTGCGTTTTTAAAAATATAGCTCCATAAATGCAAGCAGACTCTTGGTTTGGAGAGGATAATTCTGCTTATTTCTAAATATGTCTTTAGTACAGGTGTGTGGTGGAGACAGACACACCTGGACATATAACCTGGACTACTTATCATCTCTCTTCTTCTCCACTCTCTCTCTGGCTTGCTTGCCTGCCGGCCTAGACTATTTCCCCTCCAGCAATGACAGGATTATGTCTGACATGTTTAAGGAAGTGGCTTTGGCAGGCGGTGTAGAGGAGGCAGGCAATGAGACACACACACACACACATGCATAGACACACACACACACACACACACATTCCTGATGCCAGCCTTGACTCAGTAACCTTGTATAGCAGGGCAGGTTTTGACGATGTGTCTGTCTGTCAAGCCGGAGCTGAAATTAATCTGCGTGTAAAGAGAACGGGGAGATGAGGCAGGGAGGCATTAGCATTAACTCTGTTATCATTACAGATGTCAGGCGGGATGACAGGGGAGGGCTGATGCTGTTGGTAAACCGATCGCCGCCGCTTGATTCGAGCGGGGAATTAGCCTTGCTTCGTTAAATGGAAGTGTTGGGACAGGTGAGCTATTTATTTACACTGCTGCTGCTCCCGCTGGTGATGATGGCGGTTTTGTATAAAAGAGGCCTTCACTTATCTCCTCCGGTGCTGCGTCTGTCTGCCAAGAACATGACAAATGACACTTTGGAGGAAGAGGAGAGTAAATGCACCCCAGGTCTGGCTTTGCACGCCCAACCAGACCGGCTCCATCTAGCGTTTCACGACCGCAGAGCCAAATTCCTGGAAAATGACTTAATTGTGGGGTGGATTTCCAAATGATGATTTGAGAAAAGAAAAGAAGAAGCCAGGGCAGGGTGGGAGTCTCGAATGACGACGCTCGATTTTCTCACCAGGTGAAATCACTAAGGATGCAGGCTGCAAGAGAGGTTAAAGTTGTAGAAACAGAGAGGATAGAGGAAATAGAAAGGAAGCAGGGATACCTTCACAGGTTCCCCCAGCAAGAACTCAGACGGTAATTGTAGACAAACGTATCCAAAATGAGGGGAGCTGTCTACATCCGACATCCTGTGCTTTCAGCCGGGTTTTTATCCCAGAGACGGAGAACAAATGGCAGGAACTGGAGTGCCAGGACGTGCTGAGGGGCTCCTTATACCTGCTTTTAAGTCGACATGCCTGAACATGTCGCCTCCTCCGTCACCCCGGAGGTTTGCTTTTTCCACTGTTGATGCAGACAGGACGCGCTCTATCTCCCTGTACCCACAACCCCACTATTCATCAAGTTTTATATGAAGTCACGGGCAGTAAATCAATGTTCTAAAAGGAGGAGGTAGAGAGAAGAGGGAGACGTTCAAAGAGGTTCAGAGTGTCTTTGAAAATCTTGCATCGTCACTAACAGGTGTTTTGATTTATGGTGTTTGTGTTTAATTGGGGCATTTCTCAGTTTCACATGAAAGGGAAGGTGAATTGATATTTTTCAGGCTGAGAGTGGCTCAGTTTGGGCAATGAGAAGACACAGTCGATGTTTTCTTCAAGACGCATCCCCCCCACTGTGAACCTGGGAGAACACATACTAAATGTTCCCTAGTGATATTTCAGGAGTTCATCAAATGTGTGGCTTTATAAATAATGTCTCAGGGAAGAATTATCAAGGAGTTAAAGTTACCTAGAGGGTTTTTTTGGTCCTCAGTCAGATGTTTTTCAGGTTTTTTTGGATGGCAATGTTGATTTGTCGGTCCACCACTATGGTTCAGACTGAAATGCAGACTGTCGACAACTATTAAATAGATTGCCATGAAATTTTGTACAGACGTTCGTGTTCCCCAGAGGATGAATCCATATGCCTTTAGTGATCCCCTGACTTTTCCCTTTACCACTACCATAAGGTTAACCTTTGGGTTCAGAGTGAATATCTTGACAACGATTATAGGGACAGTCAAGGTCCCTAGGGGATAAACTCTATGAACTTTAACTCTAGCACCACTAATAGGTTAAGGTTTTCACTTATTCAGTGAAATAGCTTTATCTACTAAATGGATTAGCACAAAATGTTGTATAGACATTCAGAAGATGAATCCTAATGACTTTGGTGAACTTTTCCATTATAGCGCCACCATGAGGTTGATCTTACGAACTTTTGGACAGATTGCCATGAAATTTGCTACAGATATTCAAGTTCCCCAGAGGATACCTTCTAATGACTTTGGTGATCCTGTGACTTTTCATCTAACCCCATCATCGGGTCAAAAATTAAATTCATCCAATTCTTTGGTTTATGACCAAAATACCTGCAAAACATTGATAATGACATCCCCATCAACCTCAGCTGTACTTTGTGTTTAGCAAATGTTAGCATGCTAACATGCTAAACTAAGATGGTGACCCTGGTAAATATTATGTGCTAAACATTAGCATGTTAGCACTGTCACTGAGAGCATATTAGCATGATGATGCTAGCATTTAGCTCAAATGTCGCATTCACATCATGTCGTTTAGACTGTAATTAGGAGCAACCGGGTTGGAAAAAACATTCACGCCATTAAACCTTTGGCAGAACGTCCGCAAAAGCCACTATTGCTGGCAGCTACATTTAATGCAATTTGTTTGTATCTGGTTTCACTTGTTAACGAACTGCTCCAAATAAGTAGCACTGCGAAAACTGCTAATTTAGGTTATTTAAATTATGTGACTACAAGACTAATAACAGCAGTAACCATCTTTGAATAGTGCATGAATGCTCCCATGTTGGAATAGAGGGAAGTCTTCCTGTTCTTCCAATCACGCTGACATTGCGTGAATGCAGCAAAAGCACATGTGCCTCACAGTGCTGCAAACATGTCTGTAGACTAATGGATGGTGAATGGCAGACTCTTACACACTTCTCAAGGGTTGACTAGTTACTGAATGGCATGAGACAAGAAACAAAAATAAGACCAGCGTACTTTCTACTGTAACACCACAGCAGCACATGCAGCCTGTAGAGGATGATGTATAAAAGAAAAAGTAAAAGAAATAAGAACCAACCTCACCAGTCCTCTACGATCAGTCTTCCCTGATTGCCTATTTCTCCTATTTTGCTTTTTAAAATGTTCCTCTCTTTGGTTCTGGTATACGAACAGCACGCCATATAAAATAAAAACTAATTGCATACTATCAAAGTGAGCTATGTCGTAATGGGGTGATCTTTTTCCCATTTTATGGCTGTTATTCTTGGCATTGTCTCTTATTTTTGATTTATTATCTAATGGTAATAGATTGTGGTTCTGGTAAATACCGCAGCTGTCCACTCAGAAGTGTGTGTCCTCTGGACTGCTCACCAGCGAGGCTAAAATAAGTCTCAGTTTGTTATGCTTGTTTGAACAGAAGCTGTGGCCTCTTCATTTTGTGGTTTCCAGCAGAGCTCCTGTTTTTTTTTCTCTAAATATAATCCTGAACACCACTACCTCATCTCATTCTCCTTGTGCCATTGTAATAACTGACCAACCCAAACACATACATTTTTACATTTTAATTTACTAGGGGAAAAAGACCTTGGAAACCTCTACAGGACATTAGTAATTGGCTGATTTTTATTTTCTTAAATCCAGACGCCACTGAGCAAGTGGTGCAATTCATCATAGCAATCCACTTCTGCCAGCTTTTCCTCAGCTCACACAAATGTGGGAATTGTCCAGTGTGTCAGCAATGTATCACTAGCTCCATTGCTGAAGTCATTAACATTGAAGAGACCTCTAGAAATGGCCAGAAACAACACATATTGTTTCATTCCAGTGAAGAGCTGCACGTACTACACATGGTGAGTTGGAGCAAGACAGCGAGGGAAAATGTCTCAACCCTCGGATGTTGAAATCAGCGAGCAGCTTCACATGAATACACACTTCACTGGTGAAAGGCTGTGATAAAATGAAGTGAAGAGCTAACTAATACCTTCAGCTGTCAGCCTAATAATGTACTGCTCCAACCGAAGTCGGTGCTACTTTAATGACCTGAGGCGTGGACAGATTATATGCAAAAAAAAAAGCTTGCTGTCAAAACTGTGCCCGAGCGAGCGTATCAGCAGCACCTCATCTGTTTTCCACTAACACGCTGAAAGAGAAATCACAAGTCCATGTGTCTATTGGAGCAGATTGAACTTGGCGGATGTGTGTTAAACGGCCGGGCCCCTGGAGTACTGAATAATGATTCCCAGTCGCCCCTTCGCTCGCTCAGTGTGGGAGTGCAGTGCAGGAGAAGTCTGAATGGAAAAATCTTCTGTCCAAACAACGGCCTGCTGCTGTCTCCGCCGTGCGCCCTGAGCGTCTGTCATCAGCCATCCACATTGTTTTTGAACAATTGGCACTAATTTGCCATCTGGTTGAGGGAGCCTTTGTTGCGCGGGAAGGGAAGCATTGTGCACTTATCAATGGCGAGTCCACTTAGAGAGCCACGGGTGGACAGAGACAAATGAGGAGACAATGCTCTTTATCTTGGCTCCGCTCTGGTTCACTTTATAGGCATGACTGTTTATCAGACAATTTGACAAAAGTAGAGTATGTAAATGTTATGTTCCAACCAGACGGACATGAAGAATTACTTGATTTTAAAACATGTAATGTACAAAACATTACATTGGCTTCAATCAGTTTATTCACGCCGGACTTAAATACACTGTAACTACAGAAAACTCAAATAAACAAAACGCAATCAAATGAAAAGAACATCTTTACAATTTGAGGATACATATGCAGGCTAACAAAATACACTGCATATATAGAAAACACATGCAAATAGAGAAAACACCACCACATACAAGTAGCACAGAATAAAAAGAAACGGAACAAAACTACAAAATAAAGTTTCCAGGGGATACTAACGTATAACTGCCAGGACACGCAAGTTACTGCCATGGCTGGGGTTACTGACCCCATGACTATGTTAGCCTGTACACTATAGATATTTGCTATAGCATATATAACTACACTATGTATACAGTAAACATTTAAAGTAATATCTGAATCACACAATCAGAATGTTGAAACTGAAATAAACGTACATGTTTAGCTAATTTTCAATCACCACTGACGGGTAGTCAAAATCAAGTGTCATGCCTGTATTTGGTTGTGATGACTGAATTTAAAGTGTGCTGCTGTATGTCTGTTTACATGTGTTTTCTTAAGTCGCAGTTCACTGAGCTCTCAGGGCCACCGTAGGTTCTTAGTTGAGTTGACAAGTCAGATAAGTAAGTTTCTTTTTGGCTGAGAGGACAATCTGCGCTCTATAACAGCACAATATTACAGATCATATCATACATACATATCATGGGTTAAAAACTCTCTCTGTTGCAAAATGCCCAAGAGGTTAAGAAGACCGCAAAAGTAGTTTCTTAGAGCAACAGCCACTTCTCTCCTGGCCTCAACTTTTCTATTTTTCTTCCCCCTCCTCTCCTCCTCTCTCTGTTCCGTCCTCGGGGAAACTGCACAGTGATGTCACCGCAGCTGAAAGAGTAACAAAGCACTGGTGCCTCTCTTATTTTTCCAGTTTGTTTCTCTATGTGTGTCTCCTTCGACCCCCCCTTCCCAACACCATTGCACCCCCTTCTCTGCCCTCTCCATCTCCCTCGCGTTTTTGTTGTGTATTACCACCACCACCACCATCCTCTTCACTCCCATCCATTTTGCAGCTGGGCCCGGAGAAGATGAGAAGTGGTGCTTTCTGTCCACAAATCAATAGGCCTTACTCACCTTTGAGTCAAGCTGCAGAGGCAGCATCATCACTGTATTCTGCTGTACAGTATGTGCGGGGAGGGGGGGCGCCCAGGGGTGCTAGCCTGCCTGTCTAATGCATTATTGAGGAGTGCATCTCAGCCATCAGTTGCAGGAAGAAAGCTGAAATAGTCTTATTAGCTGCTGCAGATTGAAGTGTGCTGGAAAACACAGCTGACCACAGCTGAAACCCAGCGTCTGTGAGGTAGAACTGATGTTACTTTATGTGGGGATGCTCAGGGATTTGTCTGGTGGGACTCTGGTGGAAAACTTGACTTGCATTGAATATTGCTTGAGAGTCATTTTGATAGAGACAAATCATCGGATTCTCTCATCAAGTTGTAAGTATTATTAAAGGTCATGGGGATAATACATCTTTGTTTTACTATCTTTGTCTGAGAGGTTTTAGATTTTTTTGACATTTAAAAGAAGTTCAAAATTCTGTAAGAAACCAGACCATTCTATTTCACAACATAGTAACTTCATTGTCTTGCTGCATATGGAGTTTTATGACACCCCTCCTGAGTGTAACAGTAGATTCATATCTACTTAATTCGTAATGCGTTGGAGGCTGTTTTGACTCATAAGCATGGGTCCTTTTCATTGAATTTTCAATAAACATCTCACCCTGAGGTTGCGCTCTTGGAAAAATAATCTCTTCAGGCCCTGTCAGCATGGAGATCCAACAGCATACTTAAATATCCTCAACCAAAAACCCAGAAAGAAAGTTTAATTTCAGTTAATTTTCACCCCAGTGGGTGTGTAAACGGTATGATAAACCAATGAGCATTGACATGCTATTAAAAATGCATGTCCCCAATAGGAGCATTTGATTCAGTCATCTATGAGCAAAATATGGGTGCTATGCTAAATGTCTGGCATGTAACTTATTCATGTAGTGTTTTTTAAATGCATTCAAACTGCATCATGCTAATTGATGCTAATGGTTGAAAACAATGCTATGCTGCTGTTAAAAAATAAATCACAGCTACATTCAGCATGCTGCGGAGTTAGAAAATTAAGTCAGAAATATTACTATGTTCTTCCTTCTCTCTTCTGTGTTTTAGTCCTAGTGAACAAACCACAGCAAAGCTTTGACAAATACAGCCTGCTCCTGCCATAGTTAATATTAATGGCTTACACTCAAAAAGCAAACACACACACTTTGTGAATAATCCAAACAGTGACAGTATCACTTGTAAAATAATCCCATGCAGTGTGTGTGTGTATGTGTGTGTGTGTGTGTCAGACTGGTTTGAACAATCCTGTCAATTTGGTTTAATTGGTTTGTGGAGTGTGCTGGAGCGTGTGACAGCGTTCAGCAACTGGCATTTCACAGATCTGAATCCTCCATAGATAATGAACAGAGCTGCATCTGTTGGTACGCAAAAGGTCCCTTTCGTCAAAGCCTGATGGGGTCCCTCCTTGTTAAAATATGAATGTGCAACTTTGATCAGTAATAAAGGCGCAGGTGTTGCACTGTCTTATGTCTCTATGTCGAGTATACAGTACAGGGAATGTTCCAAATGTACATGCTCTGTGTCTGTCCGATGAGAGCCTCTGTGAAACCTCAGTAATGTAAGGCTGATCAGACTTAAAGGAGGGAGCTGTTTTTGTTTAATTAGGCAGAGCAGAAAAGGGAACTTTAACTGGGGCAAAGAGAAACCAGGCCAAACCCTATTATATTTAAAATACCTGATGCTGTGAGACAGCACTGTGATTGCACCAGCTAGCTAGCTAGCCTCAGGACGTGCGGCGCAGAACCCACCTATCCTACGATCACCCAGCTGGCTTTGGAAAGAGCAGCTATGTTGTTTAATTACATCTCCCAAGACTAACTTAATTAAATCTCCTCTGCCTCTCATACTTGATGGTTAGGCCTAAAAGCTGATGATACAGATCCATGAAAGTAAAGCACATGAAACTCTGGGAATACAACCATTATTTCAACCATGAGTAAATGGTACAAGGTTGATATTTTAATCTCAGTTTACTACTAGGATATTATGTAAATCAATGTTTCCCAGGGGTATGTGTATATACATACATATACGGCTGAAATAGTTCAAAGTAATGGATAAATGGTTGAAACATCCAGATTCTGCCACAAGTGGTAGTAGTACGAATGAACACTTGACCCAACTGATCTAAACACGGACAGTTCAATTGTATGACAACATGATTATCCCAACAAGTCCTCCAACCCAAACAGCCACATAGGTTGTTTGTTCCTAACCCCTTATACAACCCACAGTGTTTCCTAAATTAGAGCCCACACCGGTGGCAGGAGATATGACGTTGTTTGCCAATGACTCCCAAACGGTATACTGGCGTACCGGACCTTTGTCGTCATGGTAAAAATAAACACAAGGTTAACGTTGCGAAACGGTTGCAGTTTGGTTAGGTTTGGGCACCAAAACTACTTGGTTAGGGTTTAGGAAAAGATCATGGTTTGGGTTAAAATAAGTACGTTAGTAAGCAAAGTTTAGTAAATTAAGTTACGTGACTTACGTCGTTATGTTGCAAAATAAATCAAGGTTAACTTTTAGTTTCACACAGAACATGAACAGCGGTCTCCTGGGTAAAAGTCCTGTGTTGTCTGACCCATCCACCCCGAACTCCTGCCCAAGTGGACTTTGACACTCTATATACTACCTCTCCAGACTTCCGCCTTTGCTCCCGTCATAATTACTGCGGCAACTAGAGGTCGCCGTACATACAAACGTAAATATGGGTCGTAATAAGCTGCTGCACAGATGACCTATACGGACGTATTATGGGGGAAAACAGTCTCTTACTTTTATGTAATTAATAGCGTTAAATAACATAGAGTTTAAAAGCAATTCAAATTGACATGTTTAGAGCATGACAGATGGTGTCCATGAAGGGGTACTTGAGTTCAGCTAACCCAGCCTAAAGGAGGGTATGTTTGACAAAAAAAAAAAAAGGTTGGGAACCACTGAAGTAAATCATACAACTGTAGTTCAACGAGAATATTCACGGGCTGCAACTTGACTGTTCGGCGTCAGCCCATGCTGACAAGTCCGACTGCATTGCTGCTGCTCACATTAGCTTGGTCGTCACTAGCCTCACACGTGTCACATCCAATTACCTAAAAAGTGAACCTAAGTGATATGCATCTGGAGCAACTGCCATCTTAAACTACACTACATCATATTATGTGAATCGATCCATTGGCCCGTAACACAATCTCTTATTCATGTCTTCAGACGCAAGGCAGATGCATGTATCTCTGTCTTTCTTTCTCACACACACACCTGCTGCTCCACTGAACTGTGCATCCCCTAACAGGTCCTCAGTGGAAGTGAAGACTCCTCCAAAACACTCCCGTGTTATGAACAGCAGCTCACCATGACATAACTGGACACAAAGGAGCTATTGTTGGCATCCAGTGATACTGAAACTGGCTTTGTCATTCCTTCTATACATGCTAAACTCACCATGATACTCAGGCAGATTACTGTCAATAGCTTCAGTGTATTATACATTCAGTCGGTGGCCTCACATGAAATAGAGGCTGAATAACCTGCTAAAGCCTGTGTCAGAGACCAGCAGATAACACCAGTAAGCTATATCCTTGCTGTCCAGTTCAAGCCAGCCAGTAGTAGGTTTTTTTTTCCACAATGCAGCACTGAATCGTCTCACATTCCTTTGCACTTCTCTAACACTATAGGTAACATGCAGACAGGCAGCGGGCCATGCCCTGAGGCTGAACCTGGAGTGACCTGATAACTGCCTGCCAGGTCAGGGGAGGGTGTTCTCCAGGAAATGGATAGTTGTCCTCTGCCCTGCTGACCCGCGGCACTGTTTGCACACCCCTGTTTACGCAACACTGTGCTGAGTTGCACGTCCCTGAAAAGTTGAGCAGTGAAGAAAAACTGCCAGGAATCTGGAGCAATTTACAAAAATGACTTGATAGGAATGCAACGCAGGTGGATATATGCTCTTGAAGTACAGTAAGACTTTATTTCTGATTCTTGTCTGACCATTTGCAGGAAACACTAGCCAGTTGGAGGTAAAATGGTGATGCACTGCTTACCATTGTGTTTTTAGTCTGATATTTTCAAAGGTAACTTGTCATTACAATAATTTGGGACGTCTTTTTTTCATTAGATGTTCTTCATGTTTCTGCTGAAAAACATTTTTAAAAATTCCTGCTGAAAAACATTTTTAATAAGTCCCTGAATGGGCTAAAGGTTGAAAATTTATATTTACAGTATTCATATGAAAATTCTGCAAAATCCCACTTCACACATTTTAAACAAATGAATTAATTAAATAAAAGTCATAACTTCTTCCAGCGCTGATGATAACACTGATATATGGCAAAGCTTAAGGGCCAACATCCTCACTCTGTGTAACAGCCAGAGTCAGAAAGCATTGTGATTTAAGGAACAGAATGTGTGGACCTATCCCTCTCTGCACGGTGGTCTCCGGTTTGAACACTAAGCAGGCCTGTGGAGGTACTATCCCAAAAAGGGGCCCAATCAATCTAAGACGTCCAAATGTAAATAAACCTGTATGATGGCAGCGGTGGGTGGCTGGGTAGCGTTCTCGGCGTGGGGAACTGCAAGCCTCGGGGAAATAGAGCAAGAAAAAGCAAGCAAACCGTGACCCGAAGTGATTTGTACCTCTAGAGTAACTTCATTGGGACCCTTGGGGTGCCATACAATGCAGCGTATATTGGATTTGTTTACACCTCACTTAGCCTCAAAGGCCACCACAACGGGTGGTGGTAGAGGGAGGGTCAAAGACGGGGATCATGGCTCCATTTGCAGACCGAGGGCACAGAGGGAGAGCTCTGCTTCTCTTTTGAACGCAGACGCGAGGTCAGCGGACTCAGGGCTCGATTCTATATGCTCCTGACGGGAGGACAGGCTAATAACTGTTTTGGGATCAGAGGGAGATGAACGCCCGTCTCAAGGCAGACAGGACACATGCAGAGGCTGCAGACAGGACTTGACTTGTGGATCACATTAATCCCATTGGTGCAGCTTAACTCCTAAATTGATGTCAATCTTCCTAACCACAATCTTTATGTAAATGGAGAAGACACAGGCAGACAGGGATGTGGTGGTTAGGAAAATGACAGAATGTGTGGTGGTATACTGTAATATGAGACAAATAGATTTGGCAGGTAGAGGCTTAGCAAGGAGTTAGGGTGTGCTGGAGTGGCAACAAAACACTACCAATTGCCTGTTCATAGTTTTTATTATAAGGAAAGTTTACAAATTCTTGAGGATGTAAAAATGTCAAACCTTCCAATAAATTCATTATTTTCAGGCCCTGTTAAGAACTCACCAGATGACTAGCAGTCTACAGAGTAATGACTGAACTGTCTGACAATGTAAGTACTGTACTGCCGCGGACCCGATGCCGATGCCGTTGTGTAGTTAAGGGGATCTCTGTGTGAGCGTACAGGGCTAGGGAAGCAGGGAGCTGCCTGCCAGCAGAAATGCAGCTGCAGGGCTTAAGGAGCAAGAGGCCCGGCTGTACGAATGCATCAAGTAGATGTTAATTGGCGGCCCCGCTTTCTGCCACTAGTTGAACTCCTCCCCCTTCCCTCCCTCTCTTCCTCCCGCTCTCCCTCTTTTTAAGAACAAATGCCACATTCCTGCCATCAGTTATCTGCTCTGCTGACAGCCCCAGTGGCCCGTGGAGGACTCCCCCCTGCAACCTGTCCACTCCAGGAGGAGGGCTGTTTACACAGCGCTGATTGGGAGCGCCCTGCACTGCCCTTGTGACCTCGCCCCCACTCTTTCTCTCTGCTCCCTCTTTCTTTTCTACACTCCTATTCTCTCTTGGCCCCTCTCTGCCCCCCCCCCCCTCTGTGGTTCTTGCGCCTTCACAACCCACCCCTCCGTGGTTCTCTGAAGCACCCACAGTGGGACGGGGGGCGGCGCTGCTCTGCGGAAGCCCAGGCAGTGGAGATGTAAATCAGTCATGGTTTTTACAGGCCTTCCTTAAGTGAGCCCAAGGGCCATGGTGGGTCTCAGTGGTGGCTGGCCCAGATTTGCAGCTTATTCACAGGGAAGAAGTGACTTTTGTTCTGCTTATAGACACTCAGTTTCACTCCATGTTGCCCTGAATAAAAGGGATTCGGAACCTGACTAATGTTTCCATTTCATTAAAACAAAAAATAAGATGGCAGAGGAAACTACTACTATCTCTCAGGAGTATGATGACAGTTATGGTACATGTGAACCTTGATGGGACATTTGATAAATTAAGAATAATATAGCTGATATGTGAAGCTTTCAGAGTTTTGAATGTGAAAAAAAAAATCAGCACTGGACCAGTGTTTTTGTAAGTCAGTTTGGGATAATTAATAGTTTTGCACAGCCACCTGAGAGCTTCATCAGCTCTGTCAGTGAACAGTTACTGTAATCAACACTTGACAACATCAGCTAAAGCATGGACTAAATAACAGGAACACCTTATCTAATGCAATGCAATAAGACAGCTCTGCCATGAACACTACACGTCTTTGTCGAGACAGTCATTAGGTAATTTGAGGTTGAAGTTTGTGGTTTTGTTGCACTAGATTGCATTACTGAATTATCTATGTATGTTGGGATTACAACAATAGCCATGCTAGCGGCTCTGTGAGGCTGTACTTAGGCACAGCTGTGTTTTGAGCTAAATGCTAACAGCAGCATGCTAAAATGCTCACAACGAAAATGCTAACATGCTTATGTTTAGCAAGTATAATGTTTACCATGAGGGGAATGTCATTCATTTTGCAGATATTTCAAAAGTGTTGGACAAATTCAATTTTTTTCCTTGTGTAAAAATGAAAATACATGCAGAACACATTGTGATCGGAATGTGATTGGATCAGCCAGACCACATAAGGAGGTGTTCAGGCTTGCATTGTGATATAATCTCAGCCAGGTATAAAATGCAATATGTACAGCGTGACCATATTTCCGTGCCACGTCTGTTGGCAAGTCCACCAGCCCTGCCTGACTAATATGCATATTGAGATTTGATCGCAGTGTGGGCAGAATTGTGATAACGAGAACACTTATCAATACCAGGGGTAAATGCAAAGACCCATGAATTAGATGCATCCAGGTACAGATCACATGTTAATACCAGGTGTATGCCTTTATGTCTCTACCTTCTTGGCAACCCGTCTAATAGTTGTCGTTGACATTTTACACAAAACCACAAATCTGAACATCCTGGTGTCGCTAATGGAAAACTCAGGGGATCACCAAAGTCTCGAGAATACGTCATCTGGGAACCATGAATGTCTGTACAAAATTCTGTGATAATCCATCTAGTAGATGTTGAGATATTTCACCAAACAAAAAGGTTAAAAAACTTGCTGGTGGCACTAGAGGAAAAGACAGGGCATCATCAAAGTCAGTAGGCTTCATCCTCTGAGGAATATGAATTTCTTTACAAAATTTTATGGCAATCCATTCAATAGTTGTTGAGATAGTTCAGACTGGACCAACGTGGTGGACCAACTGTTCTGATAGCATGGCTAAAACATCCAGCCAGTCAATCAAATAAGCAGTCAAGCAACCAGGCCAGCTACATGTACATCCATGTTTCAGATATTTGATAATATTCGTGATCAGATATAATGTCTTTGTATCATTTGCAGAACAGATAATCATGTGTCAGTTCATGTTAAAATAGCCACACAACATGTCATTGCTAACGAAGAGTGCATTGCACAAATCAAATTTCTGCTCTGTTTTCAATTCCATAAATTAACTGTGTTTGCCCTGCTGTGAGAACAGACTTCAAATGAACTGCTAAAGACTTTGAGAGTGAGGGCGTGTCAAAGTGAAGCAGGGGGGAAAAAAACAGAGGCTGAGGGAGAAGGGAGGGGAAAAAAGGCAGATAAGGAGGAGAAGAGGGAGGGAATGGGAGGGAGAGAAGTTAAGAGACAAAACTGTACATCAGTGTGGTTTGTGTCGAGGGGCCTGGCGCACGCCTCTGAAGACTGGGGCCTCCGAGCTTCCAGCTGTGTGAAGGGTTTCTCTGGAGCTTGTCACCACATTGGGAGGAGGTGGCTAATATCCTCCAACAGCAACCACCCCGTAATCAGCAGAGTGCACTACACTGCACTAAAGAGAAAAGGAGGGATGAGGAGAGAGGGTAGTGCTAGCTGCCTTCACTTGTTTATGTGTAACTCTAGCCCTATCTCTAATTCTAACCCAATAAATGACAAAAAAAATCGAGATACTTACAAATCAACTTTTATCAAGTAAAAAAACAAAACACCAGACACCAAACTCTGCAGAAGAGTGTTTGCCACGGTGCTCCATGCTACCAGCATTATCTACCGCTAACATTATCTCCATACTGACAACTGTAAAGCAGACGTAATTCATCTCAAATGACATCTGACCAAGTCGCACAGTTTCTAATGGCAAGTGATGAAACGTACATGAAAAAAGAGAAACGTTTTGAATTGAAAAGTGAAAAAGTCAAACAGTTTGTCTCTCTGGAAGACTTGGCACTGCAAATGACAATGCACAGTTTAAAAGTGGAGAATACTATGTTTGTGTTCAGCTAAAATAGCACAGAAAAGAAACGACATTGCAACAAATACTGAATTCATGTGTGAAAAATCTCCTTCCTCTTCTTTTTACTAAGCCCTGTTCCCCAACATTATCAGGTTTCATTTAGTTTTTGCATTAAAGTTAGGACAGTTTGATTTTTTTTTTTTTTTTTGAAACTATTCTTTATTTGGTTAGTTCTCACATCCCCTTTAACATTAAAAATATAATAATATTTCATCATAGTAGACAGTTCCCTTTACAAGGGGTTACAATATTCATAAGGTCTTTTTATATTCAAACAATTGAACATGAAAATATGTATAAAAATGAGTCAGAACCAGTTGAAATAATAATAAACACTGAAAATAACCAACGTAAATAACACAAAAACATCTAAATAAAACTAAAGAGGGGTTATATATAAGTCTACCTTACATAGGCATACACATTCAGTCCAATATACACAACAAAATATCCATATTATTTATCAAAAAATTTAATTTCCTGTGTATCTTGTCTCAATTTAAGTCATATTAGACTACCTCAGGGTATTACCTGCAGTCCAGTTCCTTACTAAGTATAATCCTTCAATTATCCATCCCAGTGTTCCCCCATTACCTCCATTAGTGGTGTCTATCTTTCTATAAAAAGTCCCCTCTGTAATCTTAGCATTTATGTAATTTATTCTGTTTTATATAGTATTATAGTAATATTTGTATAGATACTTCTTTTTCCTACTGTGGATTACATCCGGTTTAATCCCAAGAATTGCTTTCAGAGGGTCTCTTACTAATTCAGCATCTAATACTTTATTCACAGTGGCCAGTTTGATTTTGCTATTTAGTAAGTTAATTTAGTTAATTCATCTCTAATTCATAAAAACACTTTGTTTCAGTTGTGTACTTGAATTTGATGATCTGGGTCCAAGTTACTGTGGTGATAATTAGAGGTTTCTGTCTTTTTTATTTTGTATGTTTCTGGTCATGAGCTCATTTAGTGAAATTGAACACAGGTGTGCCTTCCACTTGGTTAGGGACATTGAACACAGGTGTGCCTGCTGGAGGCAGTGAGTGGGCTAGTGTTAAGTGTTTGAAGAAAGGATGAAGCTGTTGTGCAGTAGATGGCATTCTGTTAAACTTGGTGCGCTTGTGTGTGAAAGTTTGTCGCTCATACCTAACCTCAGGTGCCAACAATAGCAGTAGGTTTTAATAGTATCAATATTATTTGTTACTGTGTTGTGCTTGAATGCTTGATATTTTTAAGTTACCCCTGCGCTTACCTGAGGAAATGGTATGTTCCAGTTTAAATGATGCTGAGCCAGCAACACTCACTCTCTCCTCTGTAGTGGGAGTGTGGGTTTCTTTTGTTTTCATTTGCCTCTGGAACAGACACATGTCTTCATGTTGTATCTCATCCTTTTTGAAGTTTTTGAGTGCCAAAACCTTTCTGTTCCCCTTTCCATGTGGTGTTGGCACTCTATGATCCCTTTTTCAACCTGTGAATGAATCTTTAGGTCATATGATTTACATGCAAGTGGCCTATGATCACTCAACACTTTGTGCAAAGGAGTTGTCAGGAAGCACCAGAGCCAATAAAGAACACAGTGATCATTTGTTTTCATTACCAACTGATAGACTAGATATCCAGAACTTGGTGTGCTCAATTTGCAATTTGCATTTCAGCTCATCTGGTCAGTAACATATTAGATTATTCCATGGAATAAATGGATTTAAAATGTGTATCAGAGAGTTTATGGGGAAGCAAAGTGACAGTATGGTCATACTGTATATATCCTAGTGTATTCATTACACACACTCTTAATACTGTTCATTACACTTTACTGCTTTTTGCATTTCTGGTTAGATGCTAAACTGCATTTCATTGTCTCAGTACCTGTAATCTGTGCAATGACAATGAAGTTGAATCTAATCTAATGTGGGAGATGCCGTTGAGAAAACTTTGTGAACTGAGTATAACGACTTGAATCACTGACACATGCTTCAAGACTGTACTTAATGCATGACCACTGCAAAAAAAAAAAAGCCAAATTGGCATCTTTAAGTTGAAAGACCTTATTTTAAGACCTCCATTTTCATTTTAAAAAGTTTAACAATCAGCTGATGGTTCTACGACCATGACTTGATTCCAGTGCAGATCTATTTCAAGGTGTAGAAAGTTTGAGAACAGGCAGACGGGGTCGATCACTCTAAGGCTACATCCACACTAAGGCTGTTGTCGAAACCGCCTACTATACTATCAGTACGTACTGATTTGGCCAAAATGTAGCATGTAGTATACAGTATGCAAACAAAAGCAAAATCTGCAGTATGCCAGAAATACCCAGATGTTGTACTGATTCGGAAAAAATCTCCAGTATGCATCAGACCAGTCTACCTCACCTACTGTATCCCACAATGCAAAGCGGTGGAACGGTACCCATTGTTTTGTTTGTGTTTTTTTAACTTTATTTACATGGCCACCAATGGCGGACAGCAACACTACCGCGTCAGTGGTTGACAGGGAGGAATATAAATAGAAGTACCACTTGTAATTTTTTTTCTAATTGAATCATGTTTAAGCAGAAATTGTAACAAGGCTACAGTCATTGCTTTTCGTTTTCAGAGCTTAAGAGGATGCTGCACAATTGCGGTGGTTTGCCGTTAGCCATACTGTTTACTTCTGCTTTTCAAAACCGGAAACCAGCTAAGCCTGGCCTAGCATACTACAAAATAAATCAATTTAACACTTTCATACTGCATACTACCGATGAACGCAGTATGTACTACGGTACATACTGCATACTGCGTTCGTCTGTAGTATGTAGCAGGCAGTTTCAAAAACAGCCTAATACATTTTTGTTTTAAAATGCGTCCACACTACTCCAGAGTTTTATAACCCCTATAAGGGAGACCTTTTTAAAACGCTGCTGACCCCGTTTTAGTTTAAAAACTCCAGGACTGCGTTTTAGTAAGGACAGGCAGAAACAGAGACGTTTTAAAGCAATGACGCAGACCCACATTCGCTTCTTGATTTGGATCTTATCAGCCACGACTGTCCTTCCCTGAGTCCTTCCCTGATTCGTCACGCCCCTATCACCTGACCCTTTCCCAGAAAAAAACAATCAGCCTTGACTACCAGCGGTTAATTCAACATGGATAAGGAATTACAACACTTCCTTTCAGTAACAGTTCCACCTCGTCGTCGGTCCAAGCAGAGAAATTTCTGCTTTTAGTTTTCTCCATTGATGTTTTTCGGTCGTAGTATTTCTGCAACTATAAGCAACCAACCGCAGAGTAGACAATCTGCTTCCTGTTTGCACCTGCACATGCATGCCCAGTATACATGAATTGTCACGTGATATGTGTTTCCAGGCGTGTAGTATGGACGGAGATTATTTCTGAAACAGTGATAAAACATTTGTTTTCGTTCTAAAACGGCGTTTTAAAATAAAAACGTATTAGTGTGGATGTAGCCTAAGAATCATGAAAATTACAGTTAATGCCATTTACAATTTTTAAAACAAGATTTGCATGGGAAACAAATAAAACCTGATTAAATGACTTGTTAAGCAGCACAGGCGGATTCGTTTGCTGTGTTGAGGAATATTGTTGCTCATGGCATATTGTAGGTTGAATGGGGACACAAAGGGGAGGAATGGGGGGGGTGACCTCAGAAGCAGTGACCCAGAGTGAGTCCCATGTCCCCCGGTGGCCCTGCCCCTCTCAGCCCTAAATTCCTGAGCGTCTCCAGCCTTCGGACAGCCTCCCCTGCAGACAAACAGCGGGGTCCACGTTCCATTTAGTGAGCTTCTTGGGGGGGGGAACTCTTTTATCTTGTTTAGCGCACGCTGCCCAATGTTGGCACAGGACCAACACATTCATGCAATCACACGCGCGGACACAAGAATATGTGCATGAATGCAAACACACAAATTGAGGTTTAGGTTACTGATTCACAAAGTGTATTCAGAAGCTGTCATTTACCCTATTGGTCTGTCATTAAATGCATTTGAATGAGATCAGAGCAATTATAATTTAGAGTGTTTGATGGTAAAAAGGAAAAGACAAGAAAAGAAAACAGTCGGTGGAATAAAGCAGACTGTGCCTTCATGTGGTTGTGCTTTTGAAAACCCCTGTGAACCAGAGGGCTGAGTGTCTTCTTCTGCGCTGAGTTGAATACCTCCAGGGCTTAAATATTTATCTTGTATGCAGTTTTCCCACTGGTCATGGAATTTCTGGAATAATATGGAATTTAGGGAGGTGTATGCCAGACAGGAGATGTCAGAATTTGATTAAATTTGACAAATTGTTTGGGTGAGTCAGGGAATCTTCCACGTTCTTTGCATTAGATGGTGTTCAGCCCAGCTGGAGTGGAAACCAGACTGTTCACACTTTCTGGAAAACAGTATTGACAAACCAAAAAAGAATTACCTTTTTGGTCAAAGAAGTGCTGCAACTAAGGTGGGGAAAATCATGTGTCAAGATTTACTTATATGGCGCTCTGTTAAAACAAAAGTTACAAAGTGCGTCACAATAAAATCATTAAATATCAATCGGCCAGGATGGTAACAAATATATAAGAGCAACATGAGAGTCCAGGAAGTCCCTTTGGTCAGTTAGGTTGCTGAGATCATTACATTTCACGGACAAGTACAGCCATGCGTCATCTGCATAGAAGTAAAAAGATGTATTAAAACAATGAATTAGAAAGCCAAACGGTAGCATATGAATAGAAAATAAAATGGGGCCAAGAACAGAACCTTGAGGCACTCCATAGCTCAAAACAGCATCCAGTGTGTCATGACATCACAGACAATTGTCAACTTGATAATACAAAACAATATGTCAACTAAAAGGAGAAGCAGATGAACTAACCCACTGTTGTAGCCTGTCAGTTGGTTGTCATGTGATCCATTGTATTGAAAGTTGTGCAAAGATCCAGGAAAACCAAAACTGAGTAATGTATAAGTAATGAAATTTGATATCAGAACTACAGAGAATCCTGATCTACAGTATGTATGATGGCTTGTTACTGCTGAGTATTTCATAGTGATGTTGCGTTCGTTCTGTTCAACTACTCTTTGGTATGAACGAAGGGAACCGAGTCGTACTTGGTACTTGGCCGTTCTTCTTATCGTTGTGCCCAAATTTCACTGCCTGTCCTAAATCCACTCCTCTTTACGTGAACAGTGAGAACCAGCCACCCCCTGAAAAAACAACAACAACAAAAAAAAAAAAACAATTCTTTTGAATGGTTCTCGGAAAGGAATGGAGCCATAAGATCTGGCTCCCTTCACAGAGCCGTAATTCCCATCACTAGTATTCCAGACAAAATCCAACAGACCCGGTTTACACGATAACGCCACAAGTGGTACAAAAGTTGAATGGAAGCAGACGTCCTGGAGCAGAGAGCACACACTGATGTCATGGTGTGAAATGCTGGGTGAGAAAAAAGGCGTGTGATTGGGGATGAGGGCTCTGACTTTGCCCCGTTGTTGTCTGGGTAATGTTTAGAGGTCAGAGGGAGATAAAGGCCTGACTGACAGTAAGGACAGGCCTGGTGTTGGAAGGGTCAAGGGTCAGGTCTCCGCTGAAACACCCTGATTTATGGCTCCTCGGACTGCTGGGTCAGGAACTCAGCATTGTTCGGGGATGTGATCATTTCCATAACACTGTGTGTGTGTGCTTCTGTGTCCATGTGAGGGAGAAAGAAGCTCTCTCTGAGCAGCTACAGAGTTTGTGTAATCCTTAGGAGATCTGGATGGCTGTCTGTGTGAGAGAGAAAGAGGCTGGTGTGTGTGTGCTTGAGACAGAGACGTGGTGTCTGGAAATAGCAGCGAGGAGGCTTGCTCTACTGTTTGCCTTCCCAAGTTTGATTTGACATCCTAATTGCCACATGGAGGAACAAAATACTCGGAGGTTCCCCAAATTGAAGTCGATGTTGAACCAAGCAGGCTATGTTTAGCGGCCTGGGCTATCTGTGGAGGGCCTACATTTACTGTCGCTCACTCTTCCTCTCTATGCCTCTTGTTTCTGACTGTTTTTTTTTTTCTTCCTCTGGTGTCTCTTCCTGAAGGAGGAAATATGGAGACAGAAACAGAGAGAGAAGATTGACTGGAGGGTGCCGGCACAAGAGAAAAGTAGGTAGAAAGAGAGAGAGTTAAAGATAGAGGGAGAGAGAAAGGACGAGCAGCAGAGACAAATTGGAAGATCACTGCTTTTTATGCACCCCTCCAGTGAAACTCCCCAGCCAGGCCGAGCACACACACACACACACACACACACACACACACACACACACACACACACACACACACACACACACACACACACACACACACACTTTCCCCCACCCCTTCCTCTCCTTCTCTATCCATTCCCTTATCCACCCCTCCCTTGCTTTCTGTCTCTATACACCCTCTAGCAGCAGCAGGCAGCCCAGGCAGGTAGCTGACAGGCAAACTGAAGCCTGGCAGACTGGAATAATTACATGTGGCTGTCTGCGTGGAACATGACAGCTCTACCTTCAATTAAGCCCGGAGAATGCATTTTCATCACCCGCCGAGAGCTCCCGGGCCTCGCCCGCCCACCAGCCTGCCAGCATGCCGGCCAGCCTGCCCATCGTCCACCACGGCGGGGCACGGAGCAGCAGGATGGAGGGGGTTGTCGATACAGCATCAGCCTCCCTCAGATTATGACTATTAATGAGCGCCAAATGCAATCAGCGCAAAGCCCTTCCGCGCCAGTCATAAAGGTGAAGGGGGGGAATCAAAGTGGATGGAAGCTACACGTGGAGTAACAAACCAAAATACTGACAATTAACCTCTGAACCCAGCTTGATGCTGCCTGTACCCGACTCCCGCAACCCCCCCACCACCACCGAAACTGAGCCATCAAAGGGTGACATGGCTCTGATGCTGATGAGCACTAACAACAGAAGCAAAACGCTGGGACAGGAGTCAGCACTCGCTAGTAGTGGATACACAATTTGTTTGCACACTTGAAGAGGAAGGAAAGGGGGAAGAAAATATATTATATATATTTTTAAAGAGATTATGATGAGAAAAGTAGTTGTGTGAGGATGTGCAATTTGGATGCAGTTTTCAATCACTTTTGCTCAAGTAAGAAAAAGTAATAAGAAAAATAGCCCGCCTGCTATAAAGTACATTAGTAGTAGACGTCCCCTCTCTACCCGTCCCTTCCCTTTAAAAAGTGTGAGGGGTTAATTATGATTCTGACCTCTACATTCCAGCCATAGCTGCAGACAGACAGACGCACAGATCCCGGGGAGTTTTTTACCTCACAAAGGACACAGAACGGAGCATCGCTTACATTTAGCAAATCTTAATTTACATTTAGAGTGATTACTTTTCCCGCCTGAAAGCAGTTCAAAGAAGTCTCCTTCACTTGCCTCTGCGAGGAATGCTACTTCCGAATGAAACGGTGCAAAATAAAATCACAGGAAAACTGTCACTTTTGGTACACAATATCATCAATGTCACTGGATGTAGTTGATGATAAGTATTGAAAAGACTGATTCTGGCGCCCAAGTCGACAAGGCCAGCAGCTTAAAACGTGAGACAAGGACAGAAAACAAAAGGGGAAATTGGAGCATTGGTTCTGTGGCCTGTCAGCCCAGGTTTAGGGTGTATGAGCCTGGCCTCCTCTACCGCGCTACTTGAGACGAGCGCTGGAGTATAGATTGAGCAGCAAGGTCAAGGAGGTGTGAATTAATGGCACAAATAATCAGTGGGTTTACTGAGGCTGTGTAACCCCGGCAGCCCCTGGCGTACTCCAGGCTCCCATGGCAGCAGGGGTAAACGCGTGTAAACACTGTTTTTGCTTTTCGCTCACACATGCATGAACGCACCCGCGCGCACAAACACACTAAGGACAGATAAAAAAAAACGTACAAACATTACTGTAGGTATGTGCACTGTAGCTCACATACACACCAAAACACACACACACACATAATGGAAGAATCTGAGATGAGGACTGACAAAAATGCCTCAGGTAAAATGAATTGAATCCAATGAGATGTATTGGGAGGATGGATATGTAAAGGGCTGCTGCTGACAGCTGCTATTGCTCCCTCGGTGGCTGGTGCCAAATGACAGGCCTGCGGAGAAAGGTGCGTTTGATAATACAGCCACTACAATCCGCCAGATCCTCGTTCCCTTCTGTCTATTTATATTCCGTTTTTGCATTGTTGTCGGCACTGATCTCGAGTCAAAGCATCTTGGGCTGTTTTTACAAGCTCGCACGTGAAATGCACTTTGTTTCTTTTTGTGCAGAATGACTTGTTGTCTTTAAAAATAGCACATCATCAACTTTCGGCACGTTCAAATAACACCGTCACGTGCGCACAAATACACAAATCTCACTTCCTTTCTCCTCCCTCTTCACTGCTATCCCCCTCCCACATGCCTCAGATAAATATTCAGGCAGGAGTGGGTGGAGGGGCTTTTTGCAGCTCGGTGGGGCTAACATGTTGCATTGGGCTTCTTGAGTAGAGAGGACAATGACTAGGTCCACAGTGCCCCTATTAAAGCAGCAGCCTCCAGGCTAGCGGATTAGCCTGAATAGGCTGTGCTCCCCAGGTACAGGATTTGGTTTACATTAGCCAGCTTTGCCCTTGGCTGCCACTGCTAACTCCTGTTCAGGTCACTTAGCTCTGGCTCACCATGCAGGACACTTTTTATGTATTTTTTTTGCTAGCATAATTAGAAAGAAGAGCTTAATTGACATTACTTTGTGCCACAAATATGTTTGCTGTTGTTTGAGGAAGGACTGGCTGTGCAATTGTTAACAGCAGATGCTCAGAGGGAGAGAAGAAAATGTCTCACTTTCCGACAATCTTGTGTGCATGACAGTGAGAGGGCATGTAGCTCGGGGCAATGGGACCACTTTAAATTTTAAACACAATTTCAGCTTTGCCTCATTTCAATGCGGTACGGCTGGAGGTGGAATCAGAATGCATAAAATTGACTGCATGAAAAGATAATGTATAATAAATGTATTCTGCGTTGGGCGCCAGTGGATCGAATCATTGATTAGCAGCAGCGGGCCCAGTGCTAAACATCCTTGTTTCATACATATTTCATTACAGCTCTGACAGTGGCTGGGTCTGCTGTCGTGGGACTGTGACAGATGTCCATTAGTTGGACCCGGGACCAGTGGAAGGGAGGTCCTGGTAACCTGTACCACCCTAGATTTGGTCTTCCCATCTGGCTGGCTGCACGGTGACTGGGTGGCCCTTCTTCCAGATTATGCTTCCTGTCCAGGATGTCAAGCCTGACTGAGAAACACCAGCTCTTTTCGTTACAGCTGCCTGCATGGCCTCACTATGTATCTACCTACTTTATCTCTGACTTATCCTTCCTTCTTTTCTGGTACCTCCCTGAACAGAAAGGTCAGAGGTCAGCGTAAGCTGCAGCACACTATGCCATGAGTTGGATCTCCAGACTCTTCTGCAGGGTGAGTGGTTCGAAATAAATTCTGATGACTGACTTGTTTCAAAGAAGACAGAATTTGATAAAACTGGCCCTAGATTTCACTATCCCAACAAGTCACAGGCCTAAAGTGAATCTGAAAAGAAAAATAATTAAAAAATCCACAAAGGTTTAAGTTCACTTGGTCCTGTTTGACCTGAAGAAATGAAATCACGAAATGAGCTTTCACAGTTGAGGCCCTGATGGGTGGTATTCCCCATGGGGAAGGACTTCCCATGGTGGTCCTGACACTGAGGGCAACAGGCGGATAACAACATGGCCCGCAAACACAAATATCCTGGATCATAGACCCTTGGGGGACCTCATAATGTCTGCACGAGGACCCCACTACTACTCTACCACACCGTATTTACCATCTGTCAAACACAGAAACTGTCAACTGTCTTCCTTTCTTTTACTCTTTCACTTACTACATCATTTTTGTTTCCAAGTTTCACACCCACCTCTTGACAGGAAATTGGATCAACCAATCTGCCTGTTTGACACACAGTGCTACATGATGCATTGTTGAGATCTGGGACGTGTGTGCATGCATAGACTTCCCTGTGAGCCTCTGCAACTTATGATTACCCATACTGTCCTTCATCGCGTGGATCCACAGAGACGATAATGTGTACCTTTGCAGAACTGTAATTTCAGCCTTAGTTGAAATGCAGGGATTGAAGGTTCACCCACCATGAACACATGATATGTCTATTTCATAGGCATATGCAAAGACAGTCATTCAGGAAATAATGCATGTGTAAGCGTGGGAACAAAGGCCACTGGATGCCAAAAAAACAACCAAAACATCCAACTACACTGCATTTCAACCACACTGACAAACTTTGTAAACTTTACATCTGCTTATATCATCCTCATCATATGAGGTAATTTGCAGCCTTTTCCATGGAACATGTTTCACGTCAGAAAAACAATGTATGTCTAATGATCTCCTTAGCATTTCCAGTTCAAAGAGATGCTTTAGACACATGTATTCCCCCTTCAGTGTCTGCGCTTTTTACAGCGGGAATGCAATTTGTCAGGTGAAGACGAGGAAAAAATGAGGCCAGTGTATGGGCCCCCTGAGTGTGTGTGTGTGTGTGTGTGTGTGTGTGTGAGAGAGAGAGTGAGTTTTTCCTCTCTTTATTTTGGGGAACTAGAGCGTCGTCTCAGCGCTTTACTATTCCCTACTAATCAGGTGCTGCCAACCTGCCAGCCAAGGCGGGACGCGAGGCCTTTCAAAACACTCTGCTAATTAACAAGCCCCCAATGCATCCCTTCCGCTTTTACAGCGCTAGCACATCTGCCATAGAAACTCCGGAGAAGAAAAACTACATTATCGTCAGCCTGAGCGGATCCCTTCACTTTGCACACAGCCTGAATAGATGTGTGTGTTGTGTTTGTGTAGATGCGTGTCAATTGCAAAGGTGCGCACAAAGTTCTTCACACGAGCTCCCAGTTTTTTTTTTCTTCTTCTTGAAAGTGTCGGCTTTGCATTTGGGCGCTTGCTTGTGTAGACATTGGCAAGGCATCCCGCATCTATCAGGCAGCTGAAAAGCATGAATAGCGTTCCCACCGTCTTAATGACTGTTTACATGTCCCCAGTGCAGATTAAAAGATGTTTCTGGTGTCGCCTGGGGTCTTGCTGCAACACATCTTTGACAACCCTCTTGCATGATTAACTTCAAAAGTGTTTTTATTTTCTTCACTTTCTCAGTTTCTGATTCCTTTATGTCTCACAGCACCTTGAATCAATGCTGATTTCATAGAAAGAAAAGTGTGTTATTAGATTAAATTTAGTATTGGCTGCAGCTGTATAATAAAATGTGTTGATTTTACTTGGGACCTGGTTTGAGAAGGGGGAGCTAGTGACAAAATGGTCAGCACATAATCTCATGCCCCTTTTTATAATCCAAATATTTACTTAAATCAAAACCTGGTGAAATGGACTTGCTCACACAGGTAGAGAGGACTTTCATGTAAAATCAACACTTCTCATGTTAACTGTGGGTAGAAAAAAAGCTCTTACAACACTGAGCGTAATTTATACAGGACGTTGGTCTTTGAAAACCCCCGGAAAATTGGACAAAGCAGCCACAGTGACCTTGTTTACTTTGGAAAGGTCTGCCAGGGCTCCAAAGGATCCATACATTCACAGTCGTTGTGGAGTTATGAGTTTTTCCAGGTCTGGAATTCCATCTCCTTTTTACGTTTACCAACCAAAGGACAGCCACGGCCCAGGAGATCCTCTCAGCTCATTTCCTCTCTTTCCTCTGTCAGAAAGCCATACCTTGCTCGCTCTCTCTCTCTGCCTCTGATGGAGCCTCATGCTAATTTACTGCTACCCCCCACCCCTAACATTTCATGAAATTGTCAATGAGCTGCTCCAAAGTCCTAAAAATGAGCAAAGTACATTTTCAGAGGTCAAATGCCTCATGTTCAAGGCAATTGCTGTATAATGTTGAACTTTTTGATATTTTTATTGAGCTAATCACATAGTAACTTATTCACGTTAACCTCAGAGTTCATTGAAAATGGAATAAATAAACAAATGAATGAATAAATCAAGAGTAATAAAATATTCAAACACATACCTGGTTCTTTCCTTGCAAAAACGTAACATATCCTAACATTTATATGAGTTCTTGATTTGTAGTTGTAACATATACTGTACTTTATTGCTGAACATGTTAAGATTTTTGTGTGAAATCCAAACAATAAAAATGTGTAAAATGAGCTCTTGATTTTTTTGAATACATATGTTAATGATGACTTTACTGATCCATATAGAGAGATTTTTTATTCTTTTTCAGTCTCTCACAGAGAGGTCAGAGGTCAGGATCAACTGCTGGCATAATTTAGTGTCTTGGGGTCATGGTCATGTCCTCAGTTTTTCTTGGAATTTGGGGGTTTCAGCAACCTGAGCAGCATTCTATAATTTAAAACATACATACGTGTGTGTGTGTGTGTGTGTGTGTATGTGTGTGTGTGTGTGTGTGTGTGTGTGTGTGTATATGTGTGTATATGTATATGTGTGTATATATGTGTGTATATATATGTGTGTGTATATATGTGTATATATGTATGTGTGTATATATGTCTGCCTCTCTCTCTATATGTATGTATATATATATATGTATGTATATATCATATATATATATATGTGTATATGTATATATATATGTGTGTATATAACAATAATAAATATATATATGTGTATGTAATATGTGTATATATATTAATATATATGTATGTATATATATATGTAATCTCTCTCTCCTCTCTCTCTCATATAATGCTCTATATACTCTCTCATGTATATAATACTCTCTTAATATATATATATATGTGTATATATATGTATATATGTATGTATATATATGTATATATATGTATGTATATATATATGTGTATATATGTATGTATATATATATGTGTATATATGTATGTGTATATATATGTGTATATATGTATGTGTATATATATGTGTATATATGTATGTGTATATGTATGTGTATATATATGTGTATATATGTATGTGTGTATATATGTATGTGTATATATATGTGTATATATGTATGTGTATATATATGTGTATATATGTATGTATATATATATGTGTATATATGTATGTATATATATATGTGTATATATGTATGTGTATATATATGTGTATATATGTATGTGTATATATATGTGTATATATGTATGTGTATATGTATGTGTATATATATGTGTATATATGTATGTGTGTATATATGTATGTGTATATATATGTGTATATATGTATGTGTATATATATGT